>JAUZST010002371.1:0-18104 GCA_034779995.1 Parotocinclus haroldoi | reverse complement strand
CGTGTATGTGTGAGTGTGTGTGTGTGTGTGTGTGTGTGTGTGTGTATATGTTTGTTTGATCCCACCAACTTGCAGGCAGATCAGGAACACCTCACGATGTCACGATGGCCATGTTCACCTAATGTACCTCGCCTGAGCCCTTGCTCATTATTCAACATCATGCCTCCATGCATTATGTTTGGTACAAAAACCATCTTCTGTATGACCTCAAACGCAAACAAAGTCCACGGCAGGAAGTTCCAGAGTGTCATGGATGAATCAACCAGATGCCTTATTTCAGGATGCAGCAAGTCGCCTGCTGTCTACTGGGATGTTCTTAGGTACAGCTAAACCATTAATAAGTTGTTTGATGAAATCATTCCCCAGATTACACTGAAACGCTTCCCCAACCATGGGTCGATAGAACTCTCAGGAGCGCTTTGAATGCAATTACTGCTAAGTATAACGACAGGATGTTGCCACGCAATATGTCAGTGTACAAAGTGGTTTCATATATCCTATGAAGGTCAGTGGAAAAAGGGCAAGAGGAGGCAAGAGAAACATTCAACAAATTTTCTATAGTCTGAGAAAAGGAGCAGATAGATGTTAAATGTCTTTGTTTCCATCCATTTATGGGTGCTTTTTGAAGTATTTTTGGGGACATTGCCCTGCTGGAAAACCCATGACGCAAGACAAAACCCAGTTCTCTGACACTGGGCACTACATTGCAACCCAAAATCCTTTGGTAATCTTCAGATTTCATGATGTCTTGCACACAGTCAAGGCACCGAGTGCCAAAGGCAGCAAAATGACCCCAAAACATATTTGACCCTCCACCATATCTGACTGTAGGTACAGTGTCCTTTTCTTTGTTGAACCCCGTTTTCGGTAAACAGTCGATTGATGTGTTTTACCAAACAGCTCAATCTTCGTCTGTGTCCTCCTGGGTCTCCTGCGTTTCAGTTCATACAAATGTCCACGGATACTATCGCTGACATGGACACACCTTGAGCCTGCAACTTCTTTGGAACTTGATCGAGTGATCATCCACCATCAAGACGAATCGAGTTGCGACCTTTCATCCACGACCAGGGAGAGCTACAGTGCCATGGGCTGTAAACTTCTTGATTTTGTTGCACAGTGGACAAAGCAACATCAAGATCTCTGGGGATGGACATGTAACCTCGGGATTGGTGTTTTGTCCACAAATTTAGTTCACACAATGACACACAATGCCAATATTAAGTCAACCTCTCTCCTTTTTATCCGTTTTAAGGTCTGATTTTTATTTTGCCGACATCAGTTAATTTACTGAGGCGAGTTTAAACGAGCATCACATGCACCGGTGTCAAAAAAACTGCCAACAATCTTACCCGGCATGAATCTATCTAATCTAAGTTTTGCATGAATCTATATCACGTTTGGGGTTTTTTTCCTGTTTATGTGTTGTTCCAATACACACAAAGGAAATAAACGTGTATAACAAAACGTGTAATTGCAATACATTTCTGGGATAAACACTTGACTTTCTGGTAACTGCACCAAGTCACCTATTAGATTACCATTAGTGAGGACTAGTGGGCAACAGAAACTGTATTTGACACATTGCATGTGACAAAAATGAACATCTTTCTGCCAAGATTTAGATGATTAAAAAGAGAGCAGTCATACCTTTATGACCCTCAACCTTAGCACAGGCCGGTCAATCTCTACTTTTCCTGCCCACAACATTAGTATTCAATGACAATGCTGCCCCTTGCAAGGAATTGCCCTATCCTTTTTTAAACGAACCAAATTAAATCAGTCAAGTTGATAAAAGTTGTCAATGGGCTCCCACCAACTTAATCTCATCCTAAAAAAGCACTTCGGTATAACTATTTGGTTTTATTCAGGTGGCATTCTAGGAACTGAATGAACAAGCCAAATGAGCCTGGACAAAATGGGCACTGTGGCTGTGATAAGAGCTTAAAATTGCTTTGCGATTCGCAGCACTGCCTTTCTGCCACGCCGCCGCAGCTCTTTCTTCATTCTCATGGGAGAACCTCCAAACATCTTATCATTTAATTGGCCAGAGAATTGGACAGGTCCATCTCTCTCACGGCCTGACGTCAGGCCATTCAGCAGTGTTTACCTGCCATCGCGCCGAGGGGATGGAGGGACGGAAGGATAGACGGGACGGGTGAAAGGGTCAAACAGGCGAGAGGGAGACAAAACCCTCAGCATGAGTCCGCAAGCATTCGGCTCCGTTCAATACCGCAACACTCGCCATTCTCCCCGCTCCATTCAATGCCACATGCCAGCCAGACAGACGAAGGCACGCACGCACAAACACACTCTCCTTCTGACTGACACCTTCTTGAATGCTGCAGAGAAAAGCAAAATCAGAAGAGGTACAGAAATAAAGAATGAGTGCTAAAGAAAAGAGCAATACAGTGAGAGACCGAGAGAGACGTTCTATCACTTATCAACTCAGCCAGCACAAAAGCAGGCCGGAAAGCACAATTCAGAAATTCTGTGACAAGATGCGCAGACAAAAGCCTTCCCGGTCTAAACCGCTTCCACTGGTGTACGTTACAGCTGCTGGGGAGAAAGACAGCAGGACAAAATGCGAGTAGAAGCTTCTGCCATTTTTTTTGAGTGCTCATTTTGTAGCAGTCTCAATTTCTGCATATATGGATGCAAAGAAAGCCTGATTAACCACCAAGACACACAGTAGATCTATAGTATATGGACAAAAGTATTGGTGCATACCACTTAACCATTGAATTCAGGCATTTCATTCAGTGCCATTGATACAGATATATAAAATGCAAGTACCTATGCATGCAGTCTACCTTTACAACGGTCCATTCTTTCACAAATGTTTGTAAAGAACTCCCAGAATCCGCGCATGGAACAGCAACAGAACACTCCGATCAGCTGGTGAAATGTCTTCCCTCTGAGTGATATTATTGAAAGTGTTTAGGAGCCACAGCAATTAAGCTGTGAACTGACAGACCACAAAGTTAGAGTGCGGGATCACAGAGAACTGAGGTTTACAGTGCACAAATCACCAACACACTCGATTCAAAACATCCTCTGGCATTAGTGTAAGCACAAAAAAAATTTAAAAAAGTGTACCGGGAGCCAAACGGCACGCGTTTCCATGGACGAGCAACCACATGCAACCCTTATATCGCCAATCACAATGGCAAGCGACCAATAAAGTGGTATAAATTGTGTCACCACTGGACTCTGAAGCAGTGGAGGTGTGTTTTGTGAAGTTTACAAAAAATAAAATCAATCAATCAATCACACTTCTCTATCTGGCGGTCTGATGGGCGAGTCTGGGTTCCGGGAATGCATCGGGTTGCATTGTGCCAACTGTAAAGTTTAGTTTAGTTCCAGTAATAAAATTCAAAGCAGACTGAAATATTTTCTACAAATCTATGCTTGCAACTTTGTGTAAAGAGTTTGGGGAAGGCCCTCTTCTGTTCTGGAATGACTCTGCCCCAGTGCACAAATAAAGTGCATGAGTCCCTCTCAAACAACAACAGTATGCGACAGCACAAATGCTCTTATGGATGAATGGTCAAAATACCCTACAGACAACATCCAAAATCTGCAGAAAACCTTTGCGTGGAACACTGCCCAGGCCTTCACATAGTTCATAGAATAGCTAGGAACAACCAGAAAACCACACCGACACACACACACACACACTGTCTCAAGACTACAAGTCAGTGCACTAAAGCTGTCCTCTGATCGGATGTAACAATATCTAATCTCTCTTGATATGCTTTAGCTGCTTCATCCCTGTCTGACAGAGTTCCATCACTGGTGGTAAAGCCGCAGATGTGTTGTGGGGTACACATAAAACCCAGAATTAATCAAACACACAGCCCCACTGACTGCTAATGCCACCTGATGCAAAGCCTTATCCCGATGGGTAAGGTTTAGGAGCAGGAACAGAAGGGGGAGCACAGAGCTCGTAAAATACAAAATCGTCAATGGGGTCAACAAGTGTTCCGTCCCAGATCTTATAAGCCTGTCTAAGAGAAATATACACTCACCGATCACTTTATTAGATACACCTTGTTTCTACACTCATTATCAGTTTTATCAATTCCAACTTCCCATATAGAAGCACTTTGTAGTTCTCCAATTACAGACTCTAGTCCATCTGTTTCTCTGCATACTTATTCCTCCCCTTTATTCTGTGCTCTAATGGTCAGAACCTCCCCAGTGTCACTGCTGGACTGAAAATGTCCAGCCACCAGCATCCTGCAGTGGTACACTGATTAATCTAGCCGATTAAAGTCATTTTGTGATTATATGCATTCGCCAATACCTGCACTCACAACTAAAAAGAAAGTGGAAAAAAGTGTAATTTTTGTTTCCCGCGTTACAACAGGCATCTCAAAACAACGAGATGCTGAGAGATCATTCAGTGAGGGTAATGTCATTTGTCTGAACTCGCTGCTTTTAACTGGGACTGGGATTAAAAACAAATACGCTCATACCATGTGTGCTACTCTAACATTGATTTAAAGTATTACCCATTTGAATTTTTTTGCCCCAAAAACAAGATGTTATCTGGTAAGAAATGCTGTTATGTGCAACAAAACATTTTATTTATTTGTTATTTTGAGAATTGTTTAATTATTGATTGATGTCTCATTTATTAATTTGTTTTATCAGTGGCCGAAAAGGTGATATTGGCATTATATATGTCACCCATCGGTCACCCTGCTCCCACACAACACACACCACCACCACCACCACCACCACCACCACGTGATCTCTGAGATCATCCACCATCTCTAACTGTGGTCTTCTTTATGTCTAGGTTAACGCACAGGGACTTTTGACTTTGTTGCCTCTGCTGGCACGAGGCGTGCAATTTGAAACAGAAAGGAAAATCTAGTGGAGGAAAAACTTTCTTCAGCTATCACCGTAAATAAACACTAATTGGAAGCTAATTTTCTTAGCTGTTGCCTGGCTGATTTGCTGCCTTGGGGCACGAATGAATAATTCATTGGCAAGGCACACACAGCTTTATGTTTAGGGCTGACAAGGCGCAGCATTCATTACACGATCATGCCAGAGGATTCTGGGCACTGGCTCTTGGTATTAGAATAATATGCATATTGGGTATTCTCCCTCTGTCCTGGGGCACTGGCACGTGCTAATAGGACTTTCTCTGGAATGGCGCGAGAGAGAGAGGAAAAGAGTGGCAGCAGCCTTGTACTCAGCAGTGACAAAACAAGGCTTGTTTTAAGATAGGAGAGAGAGAGAGAGAGAGAGAGAGAGAGAGAGAGAGAGATTAAAGCCAACTACTTATAATAGTGGACAATATAGTAGCTGACAGGTGTTTCCAAACTGATATGGGGTGCGTGTGTGTACGTTTAAATAAGCAATGTGATTTAGAAACTAAGGGAATGGCTGCCATGCTAAAGAGAGGCTGAACAGCAGCGCATTACTTCAAGAAAGTCTTTATCCCACATTACCCAGATGACACAAAAGACAAAAAAGGTCCTTAAATAGGAAAAGTGTTAAACAGAAAAGGCAGACGATTGACCACAATCTACACCACAAATCAGCAATTCCTATTTCTGCTCCAGCCCAGTTTTACCCTTGTTTGTTAGTCTATTCTATTGTTACTAAAGCGGAAAAAATCATCCAAGCATGGATTTCATTTCTAGAGTCAAAGAAAAAAAAAAAGAATCTTCAATCTTATTTAACTGTTAACAGAACGATGTGCAACTTCATCTCACTGCACACAGAGTGGGACAGGTGGGGAAAAAAATCACTTCTGCTTTATCAATGAAGACAATGTTAAACTGAGGTCATAAAGTTCAAGTCATCTTTACTATGAACCAACGACTAGGGATGCACCGAAATACCATTGTCTGGTCCAATGCTGTGCTCACGTACTCATACCTGCAGAATAACGCAGGGTTTAAACACATAGCGAAGAACCAGTAGCGAGACAGAAGAGCCGGCGGACAGAGAGAAGAGCCGGCGCACAGAGAGAAGAGCCGGCGCACAGAGAGAAGAGCCGGCGCACAGAGAGAAGAGCCGGCGGTTGTGCTGTTGTGAATAGCTAGTGATGCTGATGTAACTATAAATAAAGAAATCCGATCCCAGTTTGATCAGTGACTGAGAACTCCTCAGTATCACTGTATGCGCAAAAAAGGAACTTTTTCCAAAAGAAATTACCATTTGTTTAATCTCTAATTGTTGTGCTCTAAGCATACATTAATTCAGGTAAAAGGTACTCCTTTTATTTAAAGTGTAAAAATGAGCTAATTACCCACCAAGACATTTATTTCTCAACTGTTGCCAAGAGTTCTGGAGTGGGCCATATGTCTTTGTTCTTACATGAAATGTAATTGGAGGTACAAATGGGTAACTACTGGTAATTAACATTTAGGCATTATTCAAAATATCAGAACGCCTTCAGAGCTGACAAGACTGTGGTTGTTATCATTCCACTCTCGGCTCTCTCGCTCCCGCCCAAGTTCGTATTGCCTGGGGCATACACATTCCCCATGGCTACTCACAGATCCTTCACTACATTCACTCTGGTGCTGCCTCACAACATAAAAGACATATCGCAGGGAAAATTATTGATTCGCCGACTCTCACAGCCAGACATGAACGTGCACTCAGACACCCACAAAGACACACCCTAATCAGTATAACATGTCAGTCCTGGCTCTTGATTTACTAAAACCTAGTTTGTGCATGTGTAAATAAATTGCTCACAAAAATCCAAAGGAAGTTTTATTAAGGGATATTTCATTTTGAAATATGTTATATGAAATAATTGTATGATGCCTGCCAAAAGATTTACTGCCAGTCGGAAGAGAATCAAGTCTGTCGCATGACCAAATATCCAATCTGAAAGTTTTGCGCATGGTATTTGGGGAATTTCCATTTAACGCTGCAATACATAGGGACAGATTCATTCGAACAGATCCATTTGGTGGCTGCAGTGTGATTATCATGAGTGATGTCATTTGGCAAGCGTCAGTTAATATCGGCGAAGGCTAAGCAGAGGATAGGAGAAAGGTGAGTTTCTTTGTCACCGTCACCCTAGGTATGATCGTTCAGACTAATTATAGGAGACATAAACAAAAGCCATGGTAACAATTTTATTTCAAAGAAGCCAAAAAATGCAAATGATACAATACACTTACAAACTGTACGCGTCATCACTCTCGTACTACCTTACAAGGTGATTTACACAGCGGTCACAGACTGCCGTGGCATGTGTGTGGTGGCATCACAGAGCTGAGCACGCATATATACACACAGTACGTTGTGTATAAAGTCTCTCCCCTTTCTCAGTGAATAAATACACAACATTTATTTCCTACTCATTCATCGCCTTTACTCTTTCTGTCACTAATTGCGCCCCTGCTCTTCGCACGTTGCGCGCACATTCCTTCTCATTCCATCTAATGTGTCGTCTTTTTTCTAACGGGTCACCATGGGTCAGTGCGTCGTCATAATACAGTCGGCAAATGGAGCTATAAAAACGGTCAGCAGGGTCCCTCAAACAAGCTGTCTGTCTTTAAAGTGCAGTGTAACAGAGGCAGTGGGTTTGGATTAAACTGACCCCAGTTAAGAATGTAATACAATTTACTCAAAATAGAGCACTGGAAAAATAAATTGGAACCGTGTTATTAGGCTTATAAAGGTATTAATATAGGATGATCGAAATCCTTGTGGAATGTTAGATTGACAGAAGTGGAGCAGTTCATGCTACATTAACTCATTTTCAAATATTCAATGTTTTTTCCTGATAGAAATCATATCCAAGTGATCACTGATCGTACTGTATGTATCTCTATGGCCTGGAAATATTTCCAGCATATTTTGTTGTACAAATCAAGGTGTGTGTCCAGACAGGGTACCCATTTGAGCTGTCTGTATTTAAATACTGATATAATCTGGCTATTTTTTAAACGTATTTATTCAGCTCTACGGCTGGACATCATATGAATCCCCACATTTCTATAATGCATTTATCTGCAAGTTATTTAAAGGTAAACGATCACCAGTTTAGCTTGTATGACCAAGAACTACATACACTCAGATCACCTTATTGGGTACACCTCCTTGTTTCTGGTTCCGCTTAACCAGATATTTTGCTTACAAAAATGAGAGGATGTGTCAAAATAAAGTATCCCCTAATATTTTGGAGCAGTGTAGAAGCACTTGTTAGGCTCTAGTTCATTGGTTCCTCTGCATACTTTGTAAGTCTCATTTACTCCCAGGACTCCCACATGACCACAACAAATGAGGTGCGATGTGGGTGGTGGATAGTTGTCAGCATTGCAGTCACGCAGATGCGGTGGTAGTGCGATAGTGTGTGATGCGCTGGAATAAGGGGATCAGACATGGCAGTGCTGCAAACAACTCGGTGTCACTGCTGGGCTGAAAATAGTCCACCTCCCAAGTTATCGGCATCCTGAGAAGACTGAGGTACAAGAACCGAGGACACTTTCTTGACCTTCCATCTACAATTTAGAGGAATCAATTTCAGTACTCAATGCAAACAACCTCCAGATATTTATATATTCATCCGTTAGTCTGCACCATGATGTACCAAATGCACCCCTCTATTATAAGGTTTCCCAGCTAATTATGCATATCAGCAAAAACAAGCAATCAGGAGAAATGAAGACATCCTGCTCCGAGACAGGACTGTGTGAAGGCAAAGATCTGGAGAAGGCTATAGAAATTATGCTGCAAGGAAATATTCTTAAATGAATTAAGACTTGAACAACCAAGAGCTGGACAATCCACCAGCCTAAGAAGAGAAGGGCCTTGGAAAAAAGTGTGACCTCTCAACTGTAAGAGCTTGAAAGGATCTGCAGAGAAGAACAGCAAAGAAAAATATTCATTTTGTCATAACCAAAAAGGCTGGAGGGTGGAATCACTGGCAATGGTGCTTCAACCAAGTAGTGTTTCATTTTGTCATTACGGAGTATTTAGAGCAGGTTTTTTTTTTTTATTTAAGCACAAGGACACAACATACAATGTGAAAAAATGAAAGGGTCTGAAGACTTTCTGCATTATCTGTTTAATGGTTTGTGATTCCAGGTCATTAGATAATATATCACTATTTCTAAAGAGGGTGATGAATTATTATAGACACTGTACATAGAAAGTGTCTGTATCATGGCCTAGACATTTTTCAAATTCATGACTGGGACACAACCAAAGTGTGTGTTTGTTCAGGCCGTGAACATGCGAGTGTGTCCGTGTATATTACGTTTATACAAAAGCAGAGCAGGGATTCGGGTGAATTTGGGTGCTTTTGAACTACAAAATGACTTGTGCTTCCTAAAAGGTCCTTAGGTTGGTTAGGCAGGAACGGTTTGAAATCATTTCCTCAAATTATGTATCATTCTGAATAGTGCAATGAAACTCTCTGGCCCCAGTACAGACCCTCTCTCTTATACTGGGAAGAATTGCTTCTCATTACTAATGCAATATTGCCTGTGGGTTCACATGATAGGAGAAGCTTGACTTTTGAAATGTTAGGTCTTGGACAATCCTAGAAAAAGAAACATACCTTACAGGGGAATCAGTAAAATAAATAGTAAAATAAAAAGAAATATTATGAGCATGAAAGTGGTACAAAAATACCTTTATAAAAGGCACACTTAGGAGCTACAAGCTTTATGAGTGAGCCTTCTAAAAGCATAAAAGCCTTTACTTTTTTTTTAAGTATCTTAGAACTACAATGCTTTTAAGAAAAATAGAGTCTAAAGCTGCAAACATTAAAAATGTATGTGCATTACATCTGCTTCTTAAAATGTGTAGCTAAGCATTTGTCTTATTTACGCACATTTTAGCCTAAGATAAAGCCTTAAAGCTTACCCTCAGCAAAAACTACCTATTATTATTATTATTATTACTACGGCAATTACTTTTATTTGCGTTTCTTATTTGTGGCAGAAATATAGATGCGATTATTTTGGGGTGACCCTGCTCTTCCAGAGTGATCTGGTTCAGGCCATTATTATAAAAGCACAGATGGTGGGAGATTTATAGGAAAGGAGGTCAGAAAAAGGATAGAAAAGTTTTTAATAGTTTTTTTTTTTATATTTGTGTCAGCCACATAATCTTACCGAAGCATTCCACTTTAAAAATGAGCATGGTCAGAATCTTTTACATTTTTTAATTAATTAATGAACAGATTACAACACTGCGATCCATCTATATTTCGTGTTGAAGCTGAAGTAAAACTTTATGAAATTTCATGAAAACTCAGAGGGATTTTAATTTGAAAATTTGAAATGATAAATGAAAAGCCCATGGCAGAAGACGGGCAGAGGTAAGAACTGACAAAGTTGGAATATCTATAGCTCAGATTTACAATTCGCAACGTACTGTAAAGATTATCGCAAGCCTGCGCGAGGCAAGTTCCCTCAGGCACTCCAAACACTGTTCGCAACATTTTGGCAGTATTACATTAAATTAAAGTCATAACTGAGACCACAGAGCCACAGTAGATCATGTGTGACTTAAAATCTACAAAGAGAACGAGAAAGTCTTTTTCACACACACCTAATGCTGAAACCAAATCACCTGTGGGAGACGGTCGCTATGAACAGAATTAATTGTTTTCCCATCCATCCAACCATTATCTTCTGCTTAATCCTTATGGGGTCGCGGGCCAGCCAGTGCCACCCTGGGCAAAAGGGCAGAAACAAGAGTACCCAGAGTAAACCCACATAGACACAGTTAGGACATGGAGACTCCACAAAGAAAGGACCAAAGCTGCTCCACCCTGGGATTGAACCCAGGACCTTCTTGCTGTGCGTTACCGGTGCAACACATTATTTTTTTTATTTTATACTAATTTGTATTTATTTATTTTTATTTCATTTTTTATTTTATTTTTTTTTTTTTGGGGGGGGGGGTCGTCCTAGAGAACACACTGTGTTATGGCAAACTACAACATGCACGCCCCTTACTAAGATTTCCATCTGCATCACACAGAGACCACTTAAAAAATCAAATAAGCACATTACGTTCTTGCACTTGGCAGCAAAACTTGTAGCTGAAGCCATTCCTTCAACAGAGTGTGGCTGCAGACCTCCACTGCGAGGCTTGTAGCAGTCTCACACTCACCTTATCTGTGGGTCCATTTGCGAGCTCAACTTCCTAAAATAAAGTTAGATCCTATCCACCTGTTTCAAAGAAAGCAGTCATTTGAATACAATTTGAGAAAACAAATATATGCACAAAAAGTATTGAATTCAGGTGCATCATTCAGCCCCGTTCCCATGGCTATATAAAAATCCAGGCCCCGCCCATGCAGTCTGAATTAACAAACATTTGTGAAAGAATGGGTCATAGTAAAGAGCTCACTGAATCCTCGTGTGCTTCGGTATAAGGATGTCAGACATACCTTATTGAAAAGGGAAAGCGTTTCACAGGCCATGTAAGATTACAGAGTGGGCTCTCCAAGTTCTGAGGTGCAGAACTCCACCAGAAAAGCCACCAATGATCTGCAGAGCCACACTGGCTGGACCTGGTATGAGTTTCCATGGCTGAGCAGAAGGATTTGGTACCGAAACCTGGTTCAGATCAACCATTTCCATTAATATGGGTAACCATTAATAAAACAGACACTGGTTATAATTAAGAAATTATTTATCTGGTGTGACCAGTTTGTCATGTGATCTACTCAAACAATGACCTAGGTAAACAGTACAAAATAGAAGTATTTTCCCGTTCTGAAATAATGAACCCGCAATCCAAAGGAAGTTAGGCTTGATCTATTTGGGATTGGTATTTTAAGATAATATAATATTGTGAAGCTTGAATCTTGACACAAAGTTCCACTGTAAAAAGCGCTATAGAAATAAATTTGACTTTGAATTTGACAATGGAATGGGCATTTGTAATAGAAATATATTTTACAAACTTTTGCTTATAATAGTCAATAATGATTGCTTGGTCGCTAAAAATGACAGCTTCAGGGTTGACCAGATGATCCAAATACTGTCACTAAACAAGCTTTTATGACTCTTCTCTGGATATAGGAGACTCGTGTGAACAGTAGCAGCACAGCGGAAGAGAAATTCTCTACGCCACACGACAGAACAAGCGTTTTTATGCATAACCACTTCGAAACATCTTTATCCTCACACTACCATCAAGCCTAAATAAATGACTCGCCCTATGGCAGGCCATGTCAGGGTAGGCTGAAATTTTTAGCGAGCTGCCAGTTGGAAACTGCCAATCTGCTAAGAGTGGGTGGCAGTGTTGGTTTCTGCTGTCCATTAAGCTCCTAATGATTCACACTGCCTGGAGCTGAATGCTCGGCTCATCTCTCTTGTGGTATCGAAGAAAATACAAGTCCTATAGATGCAATAAGGACAAATTCGAATCTTTGCAAAGAAACCAGTATTGTATGGACATGAACTGAAGTCCTCGAGACAAGAAATTTACTTTCAGTACTCTCGGCTTTACTTTCAGTAACCATTAACTTGCAATCCGCGACAAATAAAAATGAAATCACTAAAGTAAAGGATAGGTCGCTTGAAACAGAACACCTCTCTCTCAGATTTGCAAAACTTCAAAGTACAGTCACCTAAAACAGCAGGGGACAGTATTAAAGGGATGCATCCATATTCATTCCCAGAGGTGTGTCGTTAATGATGTTTGAGATGTCTAGCCCCTGAGCGTGTGCCAATTTCAGTGGAGAGCCCATTACGGCCTTTCAAGAGCAAGCATTTCAACAAAAAACACACATATTAAAGCTAATTTGCCTTGCATTTTATTTCTGGGTGTGGACTGTCACTGTTTGAAAATAGACTTGTTTTTTTCAGAGATATAATTAACATTAACCTTGTGTGGGCATTTATTCAACCCTCTTTAAACTGAATGAGAGAGAAGCAGATGGATGGGACATGCAACAGCTGAAAGACTCTTTTTGAACACAGGCTAAGGCTAAGCAGTACAACAACATAACACCTTTGCTGTAAAGGCATTTTGTGACTAACCAAGAGTCAGAGCTTTTACATAAAATGTATACCTTGATTTCCATCTGCCCATTCTGGCTAATGTCTGCAGGGTTTGGACCTTAAGGCCTTGGCATTAACCTCAATGAACTTGATTTATTGGGAACTTAAAGGTGCCGCAGTAAATAATGATGAAGCCCAGAGTAGCGTGGATCCCAGCTAACTTTAATTTTCATTCGCTTTTTTTTACTTTTAGTATTATTAAATTAGCAAGTTAGTGAATTTAGTCATTTTAACAGCAATGAGTAGAGCTCTGTAGTAAAGTAAAGCGAAGCTTGAAATTGTCAGACACTGACAAGAAAGTGAAAGTAGAAGTGAAAACTTTACTGGCCGAGGTTCTGGTGAACAAATCCAACTAACAGGGCCGTAAACGGGCGATAGGTCAGGCAAGGTACAAACAGGAAATCAAGGGCTAAGGAAGAGGCGCAAACACCAGCTACTTCCTGTTCTTGCAATTCCAATCTTTTTTTATTCAACCTGAGCTACATTCATGTGCAATAAATGTGATGTGAGGGGGAAAAAGACAGCAGTAAGGAAGGTTCTCAGTGGTGAATTAACAGATTTCATTCACATATCACAACAGCTCTGTTTTAGAGGAAATAAACAGCCAGACGTAGCCACAAAAGGACATGGCTGCAGGGTCAAGAGAAATTTTTTTAAAAAGTTTAAAGTTAACGTTGATGCAAATCAAAGGAGTGTCCATTGCAGAACAGCATGCTCTTTTTAAAAGACTATTAAAGAAGTGCCGTAACCATTTACCTCTGGATGAGCGGGTCATGTGAAGCGATGCTCTTTTGCGCATGCGTGACAGTTTCAGAGCGTGAAGCTTTCAGACAATTATTAATTCAATTGTAGAAGCTGCAAATAATTATTTGGCACAGTAATAGCCAATAAAAATATGTTCATGCTTTAATATAACTCCAATTATTAATGTTAAAATGAATAACCAATAATCTTTCACTTGTGGCTCTGCTTTATTCTATTCTATGGCAGTGTATTTTGGGTCTAAAGTATCTGTTGCTTTTCTTGACACAAGGCACTTTTTTGCAGAATGATTTGTCCCAAGTTGCCGAGTGTGTTTTTGTGTTGGTACCTTTGCAGGTTTAAACCAATTGTGAATAGCTGACTCCCAAAGTTTGTCAATCTAATATTCATATTCTGCAACTTTAACTGCAACCCATTACTGGCATAGTTTGCAGATTGCCGTCTTTTGAGCAAACTCCGCCTTTTTAGAGACAAAGCACCTCCGTAGTAGTGAAGAAGAGCGACAGCTAGCAAATAACTCTAACAACATATACTATGAGGCTGGTTGTGTCTGTATTTTGTCTCCTAGGACAGTTTGTTCACACATCTATAAATTGTCTTGCACTTTTAACTAGATTGCTAGCTCGCAGTGATTATGGGCAGTAGTCTGTCCTACCTCGCACAATCTCATAAGACGTGTTCTTCTGCTTATTGTCAAGTGAGTGACAATGTCAGCTCATGCCATTAGGGCAACATTATCAAAGGCAATGTCAGACAACTCTTGCTGTATGCATGTTTTTTGTTTGCACTTGACCTTTTTTGGACTATAACCCGTTTACACATACTAGTCAAACAAGTATCCAGTAAACCAGGTTGAAATCCAATCCATTGGTGTCTGTCCAAATGACTTAAAGAATTGCAGAGCATTGTCTTTAAAAAAAAATATTCAAAAACCTGACAGTCCATGGATCCCCCACTAGGACACACCCCTTGAATCGAGCACACTAATCCAGTTGGCATGCGGAAAATACAGGAAAGAAAGACTGGAAATATAGACTCGAGAAAAGATTTTAAACACAAATCAAAGTAAATTAGCTTTAGAGGTTTATATGAGTGACACAAAAGAATGCTTTTTTGCTTTGTGAAGTCTCATTGGGGGTGCTTCTCTTGTGAGTGTGTGTGGTTGTGTACAAGTGTGTGTATGTGTAGGAGATAAATAAGGCAAAAAAAGAGAGCAATGAAAAGAAGAGTAGAAATAGGCCAGAGTAGAAGATAAAGCACTTTATCTTCATGAGAAATAAACGTCCCATCCCTGCCTGCCTTTTGAGCAGCCCAAGCCCCAAAACATCATTATGTATGGTATGGGCCGTCTGTAAATAGGCCGATATTCACAGCCATATGCAGTGGAGATTATTTATTCCTGCCTTCCTCAGCAAAAAAAAGAAAAGGAAAAAAAAATTCTTTAGACTTAGACAGATCAGGCACACATTCTGTAACAGCTTCCAAAAAGCCACAACACTTCACCACACATATACAGTGCACAAAATAAATGCATAAATAAAGCTCCTAAGCAAAAAAAAAAAAGCACATTACTGTGCACTTCCCTATCATTCAATATTTATGTAATCACCCTAACCAGGCCAGCCCTTTCACTCGTGATAATAATGCAATGGGAGTGAGCAATTGGTGAGACCCATATATAAGAGGTAGGGGTTAGAAATGACTGCCAGCTTGTATTGAAGGTGGCAGCAGGATGAGTGGGACAAACAATAAAGAGCACAAAGAAGGAAGAGCGGTGTTGTCACCACACAGGCTGATGATCATCCTTTACGTAGGAGGGGTGAGAATGCGCAAGAGAAATAAAATTCTGAGGTTGGAGAAGACAAAAGTGAAATTGTACATGCAAGTTGACTTTGCTATTATTACTATAAAGAAGATTAGATAGGAAAATTAAATGCAAACATCAATCTTACTATGGATATTTCAGCTAAAGGCAGGAATAAAATCCTTCATTGGAATTTATAACTGTCACTTCATCCTAAAATCTGTCAAACACTTTTTGGGAATGTCACATCAGTAGATCGGTATTAATCTTAGAACTATGCATGTGTGTGTCTTTGTATTGTGTGTCAGGCACAGAAGAGTAAATAGCTGGTTTGGATTTGGGATTCCAAAGGGAAAGCTGGACACAAAACATTAAGAAATCAAAAGAAGGAAACCAGAGCTCACTGTATGCTGGCTCGCCAAACATAAACAGAACTTACCTCAGTGAGGACAGTATAAGAAAACAATCGATGTGAAGGTCTGTTTAAGCCAATCGACTTGGACATCTAAAAGCTCCAAGAGACAAACACATACCCAAAGACTCCCATATGCAAACATGTAGCTCCGAGCTTAAAAATAAAGAACACGAGACTCAAACACACAACTCAAAGGTTGAAACGCACTGACCAAAGGTCAATCGAGCACCAGGCAAGGCGGTGTCTTGCGCTGAAAGAGCAGACAGGCCGAATTAAATACAGATAAATATCAGCCACGGCTGGTAACAGTCCGGCGAGACGCAACACAACCTGCACTCTTCAGACCTGTAGTGAACGGCAAAAGGGAGCGGAGAAACTCTAATGCATTGTGCATTCCTGTACTAAAACATTTTGGACACCCTGGTCAAATGTTTTCGAAACCAAAGTTCATACAAACAGCAGGAAACAAATATACTATATATAATATATAAACAACAAATTTCTAGAGACGCACCGTTTTCCGATTGGCCGATTTCAATTCTTCAACATATTACCCATTTAAACAGCACAGAAACAACTGCTTAAAAAGACAGCAGGAACTGTTTTGCTGTACTTTCTCCATGTTCTTACTAGCTTTATCTTTGCGGCGTCAGCAACAAAACATCAATTACCGCACACTTAAACTGTACTTACTAGCTTTGATAAGATTTTTACCAATTACTGCTAAAACACGTGTACAATGAGCCATCAATAATAAAGTTGGAATTCACACTAAATAAATAATGCATTAATTGCAATGACATTTTTTTGCATATGCCAAGTAACTAAAATGTGTGTATTCATAAATAAAATTGCATTATTACACATCCTTGAAAAGTTTTTTTTTCCTTGTTTCATGCCATCAGAGAAGATATTTTATTATATTATATGATATTTTAATCATTTTAAATAATGATTTTAAAATTTCTGAGATTTCAATCATGTGACAGTTGTCATTTTTTTTTTAAAGTCCCGACTCGACCCATGCACATTACATCAAATAAAACTTTTTATTTAAATAAAGCTACAACACAACATTTTAATCATACTACAAAAGCTATGTATGTACAAACGCCAAGAGCATCGTTATATTCATTATCTCTAAAAAAATAAATACATTTTCACTTTGATCAAAATGCCTACACATTTTGTAACACTGCTTAGCAACAGTGCCTATTGTTAAAACCGCTACACAAACAGCATTCAACTTAAGCTACACTGTGCCACAAGCTTGGTATTTCTTTAGCTTTCTAGTAGCCCTTATGGACTTACTGGTCTTAAGTACTTGTCCTGTTCAGTAAAGTTAGGCACAGTTCTGCCTTGCATGGAGCTGTTATTATCGTTTTGACTAAGGTGTCAGAATTGTAGCTGTCCTTTTTAATCGCCAAACGCATCTCGCAAAAAAAAGTTAGTTTTCAGCTCGTCTCCAACGCAGCCGGTGCGGATCATGGGCTTTGGGCCTCAACATTGCTGTTCTTTCAACCCTGTAATTTCTGAAGCGACAGACACTGTGATTATAGCCTTAAGGAAGAGTCAACATGTCATGTGTGTTTTTTTTTTCTTATTACTTATTGTTTTGCTCAGCTTGTCTTTGATAGCAACCAGGCAGCTGTACACGTGTTAAACTTCACTATGGATCTGTGGTTAGTCCAGATTGCTTAAGTGTTAATCCATACAAAGAGGGTGTGCGTACATTAAGTGTGGCACTTAATTCAGGGTGAGAGACTCTTCCTCCCGAGAGACAGTGGTGCACACAATGTGGTCACTGGGAACGTTGAGTTCGAATCCCGGCTGTAAAATTTGGACCACTGACTCATGTTAACAATAATGAACCTTTCAGGTGAGCTGCTCTATATAAGGGATTTTGCAAAGTGCTAAGAACATACTGGTTACAAGGATAAAAATTACAAAACCAGCTTCCATTCCAGGTACAAGACCTTGAACTTAATAAGGGAAATAACTCGTGTAGCTATTGTAGAGAACAGTGCCTCTAGCTCATGAATATTCATTACCCTAAACAATTTCGCATTTGAACTATGAAACTTCATCACAACTACTAATTCATACA
>JAUZST010002370.1:0-18105 GCA_034779995.1 Parotocinclus haroldoi | reverse complement strand
TATTTAGGTTCTTTTCTGGTTTGTCTCTCGTTCCATTAAGGTTCCATGCGTGTTCCTTTTTAGGTTCATTGCTCTTACATTCTCTTCTAGTGCCTGTTGGGTTCCTTTGATGTTCTTCTCATTTACACGCCTGATAAGTCCAAGCAATTGTGGCATAAGGGCCTTGCTCAAGAACCCAACTTTGACATCTTCAAAGAGGTGGGCTTTGAACCCTGAATATAGTCTAGTACCTTTACCACTAGGTCACCACGCACAATGATCACACATTACTTGTGCCATAAATGACTTTTAATAAAAACCAAAGCTAAAATGTAATGAAGATATTTTAGAGAAACAATAACAATTTCCATTTGACCAGAATGGTTAAATCCCTTTTAAGTAGTTGGTCATTAGATGGCATTTTACAATTAGGTGCCCTTTTACAAGCTGTTAAATTTCTAAAGTTTGTGTGAAGCTTGGACAAAACGGAAAGACGGCAACCGATGTACATGTATATTTACATTAGACATGGTGCCAAACTGTGAATACAGAAAGCCTAGAGTGCGAAGTTATCACAGGCAGTGCTAACACAAACAGACAGAGCTAAAAGCAACAGACACTGCTAGGAGCATACATGAATACAGGGACATGTGGCTAATAGTCAACACTAACTTAGGAGGACAGAATTGACAGACAACAGGCTAACGCTAAAACTCAGACAATGTGCAAATATGTAGAGACAAGGCTAAAAACAAAGGTAAAAACTACAAGAAGAAAAAAACAAATCAAACAAAGAGTACACCAGACATCAAGCAGCAGCTGAAACAAGAACACACTAAGGCAAGGAGCAGAAACGGTGTTACATACAAGACAATGGGGTCACAGGAAATGAGGATGTGTAAAAATGCCAGACAAGGAAGTGAGCAAGAAGTGTAGCATTTATAGGATCAGTACTGCAGACTGTAACATGACAGCCTGCCTTGGAAAGAGAAAAGGTTCAAAGGAGGATGATGCTTTGTAGGATGATGTTGGTCAGCAGCACACATCACTGTGGCAGTATACTGTTTCTGTTTCAGCTCCTGTCTATGTTGTTAGAATTGTAAACTCACCAGACATATAAGATTTATGTATAATGTGTTTATGCAGTATAATCTCACTGTTTGGCTAAAATTCGGGTGCCTTCATTACGTTTCAGCATAATATACTGTGCTTGATTGTGGTTGTATTAAAATAAACTGCAATTTGACAAAAACATGAGGTTTTGCTTACACTGCTCCTTGATATATTATATTAAGTATATTATATATATTATATATTATATTACAGTGTTTTTTTACATTGTCTTTATTTTTAAAGAGTGGTTTCCAACTGCAAACTAATAAAAATCTTGTTTTACAAAATAACAGTGATAACAGATTAGTAGATTAGTAGAAACTTTTAAACAGACTAGGAAGTGCATTTCCCAACAAACTGTAAACAGTTTCTTACAGTAAATATTACCACCATGTTGTAGGTGTATACAAAAACAGTAGTATAAAACAACAACAACAACAACAACAAATATGGTTCTGGCAACATCATAAATCATCAGTAGTGTTAAAACTGACCAGTTCATTTCAAATTTAAATCTCTCTGCATTTCTGTACGTGAGAAATTGAATTGAAATAAGATTTTTTAAGGATTGACCAACAACAGAAGTATCTTACAGAGCTCTTTTTACTGGGTATCAAATCATTGGCCACGTGAAATTTCACAGTATTTTGTTTAAGTCCACTGTCACATTCCAGTTCCTGTATTATTCAGCTTTCGGTGGACTATTTTGGGTACTTCAATTTAGAGAGTGAACTGTTTTTTTGTTGTTGTTGCCATCAGATATTCCATCTTGTCAAACAATTATGGTTTTTACAATGTCTACTGAGTAAAATCCAAACCAGTTACATTTCACTAATGAATTTTGTCACAAGCTCCTTCGAGTCATCAGTCATGCTATTGTGTTGCCAAACACATTAATAATAAACACCAGTCTACTCTGGACTGATACTGTTAATCATGTGTCTGTCAAGGAAACACAAACTGCACTTGCAAAAAATAGCAGTTGGTTGTAAAATCACCTTGAGATGCTTTGTCAGCCTTTTCAGCGTAAATAATAAAAATTGCATTCAAAGGGGTTATTCAAGTTATTGCAGACATTCTCCTCGAACCTCTTTCCAAAAAATAAATGTTTCTGGTTTGCTGAATGATTTCTGTGTTAGTACCATTCTTTGTAAACTATAGGGACTCTTGAGGCGTGTATGAAAAGCCAATGTGATCTGCAGTTTCTAAAATAATAGGCAAAATCATTTAGCCTAGAGAGAAAGTCATGCCTCAAGAGCTCTACATAGAAATTGCAGGTAAAGCAGGCAATTTCCATAATCTGAATAGATTGTTCAGAAAATGAAACTTCACTGGCTCACAATTCCAACCAATAACCAGTTCAAAAATCATGCCAGTGTATCTACTGTGCATAGACTGCTGACTTAACTCTAAATGGATTGGTTAACAGAACAGGCAACCCATTGTCAACGTGCAGCCATATCAGATCACACAGATCATAGATGAACAGCGATTAAAGTAACCCTAAGTGACTCATGCTGTCAGCGGTAATGGCAAACAGCTACGTAACACAGACTTACTATGACAGCCATACTCCTTCTAGCTGGACCTGGATGATAGTTACCCCATCTTATGGTATATGAAAGATCTGCCTCCAACACAAACTGTGTTATCTGGAGTTTGAGAAAATAAGGGGTTGCTTGGTGATACAATCACAATGCAGTACATTGGTAAAAGCTGGCTCACTGCTGAGTTGTGACCTCCACTGGTCTGTACTTCATAAGTGCCATTCGTTGTAAGTGAGTACGTTAAGGCAGTGTGCATAAGCCTGGATAGACCTCATGGTAATGTTTCTATTCAAAAGGTCCATGTTCCTCCAGTAAACCTGCTGTGTGCTTACTGACATCCTGGAAGCCTTGCAGGAGCCACATCATTATGCGGTGCATGTGTTTGCTGACATTGTGGACGCACCACTGGGTCGGTTCATTACCCTTTGGGTATTTAGTGACATTGGGGAGTACTGCCTGTACTTTCTTTATTATTTCCCAAATGGACTTATGTGCATGTATACACACAAACACAATCAAGAGCGATGCACAGGCAGCTTCTAAAAATAGCAATGCATGCCCTTACTAAGATGTTTTCATCATTTCAGGAGCAATTATTTATTTCTTTATTTAATTTTATTATGTTTTAATCATGTTTCCCTTGTCAGGTTAATTGCAGTGTCTGCAGTAGATATATTAGTGAGTCTGAAGATCATTATAAATTATTGTTACATGAATGAAGCGGAATTTTACAGGTACCGACATTCAACACATAATGTCCATTTGGGAAATGTCCAACCACATATACATCCATGGTATGGTATACCAGCACTCCTTTGTTTACAATGGGTATACATTCAGAGAAATGCATCATACATTTTATTTAATGATCCTTTAGCATTAGTGCAATTACTTCCATTCATTAAAACTTCTCAAATCTCAGATTGAGTCCTAAATGCCTGGTAATCAATAATGCTTCTGAAGCATATCTTCCATTTTTTCTTAGTACAAATAATGTCAATGCAGATTAGTTAGATAGAAATTAGGAAACAAAAATTCTTAAGTATTAATTCAAGCTGTTTCTGGGATATTTCCTCTTAATATAAAGCTTCTGGAGTGTGGGATATTACATTTTACAGTTTTGCATATGGCAGTTGCTTTTATCCGACATACAATTCTGCTGAGCAAGGTATAAAGACCTTGCTAACAGACACCACAGTATAACCTTGGCACAGCTGGAAACATAAACTAAGTGTTTTAATTTTGCCCTAACTACCTGTCCACCAGCCTGAAAGAGTAAATTATTTTATTACTTTTATATTCTTGGCTAGACATAATGGCCTATCAGGCACCACAGTCAGTGTCAACTTTAGAAGCCTGAATAATAATCATTTGCACCAATAAACTGAGTGTCTAAGTGAACAGAAATTGTAATGTCACAGATAGTGGCAAGTTGACTAAGAATGCAAATAATAATTTCTTTTTATGATTACCTTTAAACAACACAAACAAAAACAACCACAACCAACATAACTGCATAAATAATAACTATTGGACACCTCATTGGTGCGACTGTGTCAAAAGGTGTGGACAGTCACTGGGAATGTAGGACACAATGGCCACTGATTGTATTTAATTCTAAGGATGTACCAGTTAACAGTGCCCAAGAGGAGCAACATGACACTTAATCCAGCAATACAAAACTAAACAATAGTATAAATTCTCTTAACAGAACTGTCCCATGACATTAATCGAACACTCACTGTAATGAGTGAAATGTTATATGAGCTTACATTTACATTTATCTGGATGAACTTCCATTCATGTAGAATGGCTAATCCAGGCTCACTCTGAAAACTTGAGTTTTGCTTACAGAAAGTAAATGATGTAGAATTGGGTAAATAAAATAAAGTCACCAAAGTCAGTTGCTCTTTCATACCTCAGGAGACTATTATTATTATTATCATCATTTATTTAATATACATATCTACTTTGTAACTGAGCTTTCTCCTAAATTTCCTTAAAAAATAGAATCAGACAGAATTTGATATTTGAGATTAAGGGAGTCAAAAGTTGAGGTTATCATGAGAAGTATTGTTGCAAGGCCAGGCCAAGGTTTGTGTATAGCAACTGACTCCTACCTCTGGGTCATATGAGCTTCCTTAGTTTCAAATGGACTAAAATGCTTAGACAACTCCAAGCTTGAAAGAGTATAACATCGGTATAATGTTTAGTGAGTTATGATGGAAGACAAATGCAGAAAAAAGTCAATGACAGTAACGTTAGATAAGCATTGTTGACTGTAGAGCGATAAAATAATGAGCTATCATATCATATCTCTTATTACTAAGTTCTGTGCATTAAACAAAATAAACTGTTAGTATGGATGAGAAATGTTTGAGAAAAGAGAAAAGTACCTACTTTTAGGAGATAAAACACTATACACTGCAGGCTAAAAACTACAATCATTCCCAGTTCCTGTAGTTCTAAAAACTATGCAAAAGTTTTTCTGGTGTAAACCTAGTAGGCCTAAGTAAGGTGCTGGACAAGTAGATAAGGTTACATGGTCAAATCCCACTTCTACCAAGTTGGGTCCCTAAGGAAAGTTCCTAACCTTCAACTGCAGTTCAATTTTAAGTTGTTCAGCAAGTACATTCTACACATAATCATGGGGGTATACAACATGTGCTACTGTAGGTATCTAGTTGAATGCCAAACAATCCTTGAAAACAATCCTTCATTTGACTGGTTAAAAAATACATTCAAAACAGCACTATCCAGCATCGAGGTCATTATTAGTGCCAATACTTAGACTCTTTGTATGTGTTGCTGTCACATGCACTCACCCTGTTCTCCTCCTCTCTCAGATCAGGCATAGTGCTGATGCACAGGCTGACCACAGTAACTGCCACCATCAGCACAGAGAAGCAAGCGAACAACTTCCCTGGCAACCCTGACTGAGGGTTATCCACCATGTCCCTGAGGTGGCCCATGAACTTGCGGTAGCATGTGTCGTCCTGCGGGGGGCGCTGCTGTGTGCTTTGCCTCCGGCACTCATCGTTCTTGCGTCGTTCGTGCTCTGCTACCTCCTCGAGGCGCATGTACATTTTGCGCTTGCAGCAACGCTCCATGCAGGCCGTCTCGATGCCCCAGTAGGTCAACTCGTCATGCAGCGACAGTGCACACGTCTCGCGCAAAAGCCGCAGTTTGCCTGCAGCCAGGAAGTTAAGGATGACCCGGAAAGCACTAGGGCTCCGGTCAAAAAAGAACTCGTGATGTGCTTCATCATAATCATCACACACACCAGCAATCTCCTCAGGGCTCTGGCACGAGCGCAGACGACCCAGGCGTGTCATTGGGAACTGCTCCAGTGTGCTCCATGGCAATGTGTACCGGTTTCCCCCGACGTTGATGAGTGCCTGCAGGGCATGGTCCACCGAAAGCAGGTCCTCAGGCCGATGTAGGAGCCGGGCACGTTGATAGTACATCCCTTTGATTGTCTCGGTCTCAGGGATCTCTGTGAAGATCCGCTCCATGCTACTGTCATCGCTGATGGACAGGTTACTGAAGTCATGGTTAGTGTTGCTGATGATAGGCATGGTGACATTCAGAAGAAGAAGCTGGACAAAATATGTAGAGTCTAGATCTTGGAGTTATCTGCTGTTCATTTGATTCCAAGCCCTGACAATCCCGAAGGACGTGGCATGAAGTTCATGTAGCAACCCTCATTTAGTCACTGCAAGAGACAAGTCGAAACAAAGCAGAATTTCATTAGGCAGGGATGGTATAGCCTATATTCACATTGATCTGTTGGAATAGATTATAGATAATGGTTAAAATGCTTCAGGCCATAACAACAGCTTTAGTCATGTTAGGTTCTGAATCAAAAGCTAAAATTAAATCAAGTGTCAAATTCAGACTGTTCATGCCTTTTTCAGAGCTGGTGTTTCAAACATCACTCAGGTTTCCATGACACTGAGATTTGGTAAATTGAGTTGCAGTCATGGTGTCCCAAATTCAGTTTCTTTAATGGATATCAGTGCCACTCTTCACATGCTGTGCATTCACCTCATAGTCTGTCCAACAACAGACCACCTGCTTTTCACCACAAGTTACACAACCTATTGACACTAACAATACAGCACTGCTGCTGCCAGATGCTATCCATTTTTTTTCTCTGGGGAGTAGGGCTGTGTGGTAGGACCAAAATGTCTTATCACTATAAATTAAATTTTATCTCAATAACCATAATCTGATCGTCTGATCAAAATCAGACGATATTCAGTTGATCGGCCGTGACTAGTAATCTGCCTTGTCAGTCCATATAACCAGCCGATTCTGTGAAAACACCAAAACGCAACCACAAATGAAAAACACACTACTTACACTAATATTAAATGGCATAATAAATAAATTTATAAATAAATATAATGTCACTGAAAACTAATCTGCTTCTGTACATCTATGTGCCTTTTCAAGCTTACATATTGTATGATTGTTCTGAGAGCCAGTGGGACAGCAGATAAACAGGCTGCCTGCCTTACATCCCATTCTCTCTCTCACACATCCATATATATATATATAGTATCTATTTTGCAGTGCAGTGCAGAAGTTTATATAATTATTTGATATTTTTTCCTATAATTTTTTACTTTGTCTTTATCCAGCAAGAAATTGCACCATTGAGTGATGTAATTCAATACACATAATGTGATGCAAATGATGGATATTTCAGGATGGATTGAGTGGTATGATAGACTGAATTAATTACTTAAATTTAGGTCAATTCATATTTTAAATGTGGGTCAATGTTGACTAAAAACCAGAGGTTAGAAACTAACTGACTCTGTTGTCTGTAGTGTAGTTTGAGGAACAGTGTGAAGCAGTACGATATCAGATGGTTTACAGTAACCCTTCTGCACCCCAGGCAAATGTGGGCTTTTTAATTTTTTCCAGGCGCTGAATGCATAATGTGAGTCTTAAGAAGCACCCTGCATTTAAGTGCTCTGTTGAAAGTAGATAAGAAGGGAATGATGAAGTGCTTAGGAGTTGAATGGGTGGAAAGAGCAGAGTATTTGCATTATAGAGAGCTGGGCTTTGATGGATAGTGAACAGTTCTCACACATAACAGATACAACACAGTATCACCATGTGCTATACACCACAGTTCAAAAGTTTTAAATGATACAAAACATTTTTTGGTTTTTAATAAACCTATACTTTTCAAACAGTGTATAATTGAACTGATCAGAAAAGACAAACAGTACATTGAGATTGTCATACAAATGAAGATCATATACTATACTAGAACTTTACACTAACCAATTTACCAGAAATAAGATTGTTTTAGAATATAAGATTGTGATTAGGATATATCATAAATTGATTGTCATTGTCCTTTATATATTTCACTGCTATTTGTTGTTTATTGCTTAAGGTACCTTCAGCTAAGGATCTGCAAGGAATCGGTTTCTTAATCCAGATATCCCTGGTGTGCACCTGGACCTTTTGTGACCTTTATGTCTTGGTCAGATCCAGTTTACCTTCTACAGTAGTGGACTCATTTGTATCATGTTTTAAATTGGAATTGCCATCATTTAGAGCAGTGGTTCACAAAGTGGGTGTGTTTGTGGGTGGAGGGGGCGTACAAGGCATGTTTGAGCACTTTTTAAAATCAGGATCGTGGAAATATGCCTTTTTTGCTGTGGAAATGTTCAGAATTTAGTTGTTGTCTCTCAGGGAGCTTGTTATGTTTTTTTTTTAAAATGTTGTGAAGAGAGGTAATTTTGATAAAATATAAGCAATAAATGTTGTCAGACAGTAGAGGTTTAAGATTAATAATGCATGTCACTAGTAATATTGTGATTCCACAGTAGATGTTTGTGTGAAAGTGGTTTGTCACTTTCTTTTGTTGTAGAAGTTTTGTGTTATTTATTGAATTACACTCTTTCAGTGGATTTTGTGTACTTGTGTGTTAGAGTAAGTGGCTGATATTCTTATCTTTAAACAGATGCACTGCAGAAAAGTTTGGGGAACACTGAAGGAAAAAGAAACATGATTATTGGAAATTGTTTAATTACCCAGAATTGCACTTCATACCTTGCAACCCTAGAAAAAAAAGTTTCATTTCCAAAGGTTTCCTCAATAACCAATTAGAATTTATTGATTTTTAGGACTCTGAAGGTAAGGCTGCTGATAATGGAACTTTGCTGCCATATGTAAATGATGAAGCATAAATCAGCCATTTCCAGCACTAGCTAATAGTCAACTGCAACATTGGCAAAGTCTTAATTATTTTTGAATCACTTTACATCAGCAAGCATCAAATACTGTCAGTTGATTTCAATTTTAAAAGAGATATCTTAGTGATTGCTGTCATTTGCTACTATATATTTCACTATTGGTACTTACAGTAAAACAAAGTAACTTTTTCTTATTGGTGAACTTGGTTCTGAAAAATAGTGTTGTACTGCTGTGGGTGGACATGATGACTATGACATAACAACTGCAACGACTATATAACACTGACAAAACATTTCACTATGTTGCAGTAAAAAGCTGATTGGACATAAGAGTATGCCATTTCTAATTCATTTTTTGTAAATAATTCACTTTCCTACATCACTGGTAAATGTTTTTCCTTATTTACTGTAATGTGACAGTGCTGTTTTGTAGGCACTTTGTTAACAACCCTGGATCAAGTTGTACATATGTGGTAGGTCGATATATCTTTCAGAATAGTGAATACTGTAATATTTTATTTACGTTATGAAGGGCTCCGAAAATAGTCTACTTTCATTTTATATAGGAATGAAGGATTAGAACTCGATCAACACAAAACCACAAAACAAAAAACAGGCTATGCAAACTATATAACTAATCCCGTAACAAATTACAAGTCTATAAGTATAGGAATTGCAGAATTACCGTGAAAAATCACCCACCTCTGCCTGCGCAGCTGCTCGTCACTTTCCCAACTGGAAATGTCCCCTCCATCTCCAGGACGGTGCACTTTAGTTTCTTTACTAAGCTCGCTGTTACAAGCGGTTTCAGGAAACAACAAGGCGCGCAAAATATGCCAGAGATGCAGAAGTCCCATTCGCTCCGTACCACCAAACGCCAAGACCGCGCTTCTGCTTTCACAGTACCGGGACTTTAACCTAGCAGATCCAGAGAGCTGAGATCACCTTCGGACACGCTGTAAGTTTCCAGGGGTAGGACGAGTCGGCTTGGTCTCGCACCATGCCCGCCTCCTCGCAGCGATAACTCCAGCTCAGCAAAACCTGAGCACCTCTCCTTTTTTATCCCTAGGCTGCGTCAAGTTTCAAAGCGCGCACAGCTCCAAGGACGAGCGCGCTTGGAAACGCAGCCTGCATCAACACCACCACCACCATGCTCATCATCATCATCATCACCTGCTGGAGAGTAAGAATGAAGCACACGCATCATCTGCTGGAGAGTAAGAATGAACCAAACGCACTTATCTAGGGTTGCCAGAGTGACATAAAAATCCATCAGCGCAAACTGGAACTGAATGAAACTTAATGCCATTCAAGCAACTTATCGATCTGCTCATCCAATCCTATTTTCTCTAGCTCAGTGATCACCAGCTGTTCAGTCCACCAGGAATAGCCGATCTGACAACACTCTGGACTACAAAGCGCTACTGCTAACTAAAGTTATGTATCAGCATAAGTTTTATTGATTTTTTTTTTATGAAAAGGTAAACATAAAAGCAGCACACCTAATTATATTTTTGCATGTTTTACGTGACGCTGTTCAGTTATAGCAGCTAAATAGTCAAAGGCAGCTGCTACAAACTGCAAATCATACTGACATACAGTATGTTCGAATGCTGTGTGAGGTTTGCAACATGAATTTGGGGTAATACATTTACGGAACACTGCCATAGATTGGGTGTACCTGTGAATTCTGAGTTCCAAGTTTCAGATCCTGCCATTTGACCCTGACGGGGTCAAATGGGGTAAACGGGGTAATGCAGGTAAATAGCTTTGAACAGTTATTTGTTGAATGTAACATATTAAAAATAAAATTGGCATGTCCTCACGTTATGTCCATAGTATTGCCTCAAACACAAATTACAGTTACTTGTATCCAGAGCGACTTAGGACTATTACATGTAACAAGGTAATGTACAATATCATTAACCTCATTAGTTATGAAAAACACCTCTTGCAGCAGCTACCACTCTTTGTTTTCTTAAATGCACTATTCTGCTTTGTTAAAAGGCTTAGATCATCCTGCATGCACAGCATGTTTTTTTTATCTATTCACAGAAAATTAATAATATTCTTGGTTGGAGGTTTTCTAATAATTCAAAACCTCATTTTTTCATTTTATAAAGTAGTTCAAGTTTGATTTGAAAGTGTTTCGGGTCTGTGGTAGTGGTTAAGGCTCTGGACTCTTTACCTGATGGTCCTAGGTTCAAACCCCATGTCTGCCAAGCTTCCACAGCTGGATCCTTAAGCAAGGTCCTTAACCCAAAATTGCTTGAAGTATAAGACTGTATGAGTTGTAAGTCGCTCTGGATAAGGGTGTCTGCTAAATGCTGTAAATGTCTTCTTGTGATATTCAAATTACACTGCTCACAAAAACCAAAACAAACTTGCTTTAAGTTACTTAAGTTAATTAGCTACAGTAAGATTATGGCAAATAAAAGTCCCCACTAGGGGTGACCCCGCTTTGCTCATTGTGCTTCATGTTAAGAAATGCCTGAATTAGATTGCATTTATTTATCTGGCATTGCCTCAGCATCAATGGCTGTACATGATAGGAGCAATGTTAGACTGATTCTAGTTAACTACACTCATTAGGTCATTAGGTCTACACTCATTGGTGTCTTTTTGGAGACACCAATTTACTTAACAAATGTTTTAACAGAAATCTGACCTAACAGAAATCTTAGGAATGTGGGTGGAAACTGGAAAACCAGACACAGAGAGACCATGCAAATACCAAACAGGCAGAATTTGAGATCTAGGAACTGGAGATCTTTCGAGCTGTGTCCCTCAATTGTATTTTCAAACATTTTTATGCAAAATTATAATATTTTAAGGAAAACGAGAATGCCTCTCTAAAGCTGACTTTATTACCTTCTGTTGAAATTTCTAGCTACTCTATAATATTTAATCTGAGATGCATAAGCAGTGCCTCCAGATTTGTGATATCTACACACAATCAGACCAACAAAACAATGTCAGTTACCTAATTCATAATATTAAAAAAAGTATTCCCGCCTGTCTAAGTATGAATTGCACAAATATGGAGCGGTTATTTAAAAAAACACTATTACTGAACAATTTGTAAAGGTTTTTTGGAATAGTTATTGATGTCCTTTGAATTCCATTATGACTGTAAGTCAGTTAGGTATCAGATCATTTGTTCATTTGTTATTATATAAAAAAATATATAAATTATTGTTTGTGCAGACACACTATAGATTTGGTTAATAATGGTGGCATTCTGTGTTTGTGTGCACATGCACCAAGGGAGAGTCTAGTTTAATTCATGCTGAGCACAACATCGCCTTTGCCACCATCATCTGTTACCAGACAACACAATAGTACAGCAGGTCCTACTAATGTGTGTGTGTGTGTGAGAGAGAGAGAGAGAGAGAGGGAGAGAGAGAGAGAGAGAGAGAGAGAGAGAGAGAGAGAGATGCGTAAACAGCACTTTGTCCTTCTGAAAACCTAATTAGGGTCAACATACCAGAGAAATACGTGAAACAAGCAACACCTTGCAATCCTGGTGGCAGACGGACATTAACAGAGAGTCTAAAGGACAGACAGATGCTAAAAATGAATGTTGACTAATTTGCACCTCCATTGGTGTATGCTGAGTGTGGACTGCACACATGAAACTTGGGGGGTCACACAAAGGACAAAAATATTGCTTTCCTTTCTCCTTCCTTTGACAAAAGACAAGGAGTCAGTTTTACATTTACACATGAAAGGTTAACCCCTGACAACCCCATCAGGTGACCTCATTAAAGCCGGCATGGGAAGAGAGAAGGATAAAGCAGGGATATTACAGGATTCAGACAGTGGATTATGCATTAATCTGGGTTGGGGAGATGGGATCGCAGTACTGCTGCAAGAGTGTTGATCATCCGATTACTAATCACAATATCTACTGATACACATTCATTTGATCCCTGTGTAATTTGTGATCTTTGCATCTTCTCTCAATGCATGTGCAGAGATAAGAAAAAGACAATCAGAGTGTGCATATGGGAATGAACCTTTATTTATTTCAATAATTCACATTTTAATCCTCATTAAACTAACAGTGGGTCGTTACACCTTTGCTCATTCGCTCACTAATTCACACATGGGCCAATAAAGTACCCATCTAATTTGACATTTACCTTTATTGCTACAAGCACATGCATGTTTTGGGAGTATGGTAGAAACACACATGAACATGCCAGACTTCACACAAACAGTTGACAAATTTGTCTACCTAGACAGTTATATAAGGGTCTGTTGTTGGAAACAGTAGCATTCAGGTGACAGGGTTCACATCCCAGGTCAGGCCTAAACTAAAACTGTGACCTGTCTTAATAGTATAAACAACAACCATATAAACAACAGGCATTACATTTCACTGTCAAATGTAATTTAACCTGTAAATGATTACAGGTACGGTCTGATTACACTCTGGGTCTTGCCGCAAGAAAGCATATAAGTGTTTAATAAAAAGTCTTTCAGAGGGAACTTTTAGGTAGCGTACCTCTTCGGAACTCGTCACAGAAACAGAATGATTGTTTTGATTAATTCGACACCATCAAGGCCATTCTGACCTAACTGTTAGGAGGAGTTGGGGCAGTGGTTCCATGAGGGCATGTACCCCTAAACCAGTAGCAGAGAATAAATCACCAGTAGAGAGAACCATTTGATCCACCGACAAGCATGAGCAGATCCCACAGTTTCTATGTCCACCACCCAGACAGGTTTCACCTTCACTACACACCCGTCTTTGCTTCGACTGGTTCCAGGCACTTAGCAGAAGGAAATTTGTCGTCATGGTGCACATTAAGTGTCCTGCCATTTAAAGCCAGCCACTGTTGCCTTGATTTGCAGTTTTGTCATTATCGAGAAAACTGGACTGCTATGAACTGGCATTGTATTATCTTAAGCGAAGAATCCAGGTTCTGTTAGGGATCCAGTGATGGTTGGGTTTGAGATGGCTTGCTCGTACTGAGCATTTCATTCCTGCCTTTGCCATGCAGTGACACACTGCCCCAACAGCTTGTGTGATACCCTACTAGTACTAATTTTGTAAATTAGTATATTTACCAACACGTTTTGGGAAAATCTCTTAGCTTGTGTCTGGAGGAGCTTGGGAGAATTTGATCTCAGAAAGGATTGGTGTAAATTGGAAATGGAAACATAAGGTGATGGTATTTTATTGCATGCTGTAAGAGAAATATGAGAGGACTAGATTTTAAAAGAAAACTTTTCGTTTCGTTAGTGACAAGTCTAGAGCATCAAGTTAAAGTTTAATATGGCTAGGCAAGGAAAGATAAATTTGCTCGCCACCTTCATCATCAAGCCCTGTGTCAAACATATAAAGAATGCGTTGGATTCCTTTGTACATACAGACAACTCTTTTACCAAAGTTGTTGGATATTCAAATGCAGGCTTGGTCTGAATGTCCCAGTATAGGTTGGCCCAAAATAACAGCTCTTTCATCATGTGCACTGAATAAAACATGACTCGGGGCTTCCTACTCTGCGAATTCAGTGTCAGCATTTCTTCCTGTGCATATTAATATTTTTACATGGATCTTATAGACTACCCATTCATAGACCCAGACCCTTGTGAAAAAGTTTATATGCTTCATTGATCAATCCACAGAGCATGGAGAGGTCACTCAAAGCTTGCTTGCTCTATAAGATCCAGTGAAGGATACAAACAAAATTTGTCTACTCTGTTCAGATTTGGGTTAATCCCTAGAGCCAGGCCTTGTGGTGTTTCTTGCTGTTGAGTGCCTGGTGGCCAAGTCCTTTAGACTGAGATGAGAAATCAGAAGTGGTTTGGGCATTTCACAATAATGCCACTTGTTTCATGCATGTACCTCTGGAAGGAAACCAAGGGGACCCACTGGAGGGATTACATCTCACAGCTGGTTTGGGAATATCTAGGGATTCTCCAGGAGCAGTTGGAATCTGTGACCAGGGGTAGACCAATCCCCAATACCCCCCCCCCCCCCCAGTTTGTTTCAATGATGTAGATGTTGTAGATGGAAACAGGATTTGAGACTATATGTTTGACATATTCATTTACCATCATGCCTTTTCCACCATGTCTGCCTTTTCCACTGGGAGCCATAGCAAATGACATCAGAGCAGGGACTTGACATTTGTGTAGTCCCAACCATCAGTCACACTAATGAAGTAAAGTCAAGTGACCTTGGGTGGGTGAAAGGTGGTGGATAAAAATATTATTAAATAAATATATATAAATATAAAATATTATTATTATTGTTGTTGTTGTTGTTGTTGTTATCACCATTGTTATTATTAGTAATGTTAATAATAATGATAATAATCATTACCATTACCTTAAACTCCTGCAGTGTGATATGCTGGAGCGTGAGAAGCCATTTGTCAGCCAAACGTCCCTGATGCTCTATTCCTTTCTAATTCACCTCCCAAAAAAAGAGATCACGGCAGGCTGGGCAGCTCAAATCGCTCCAGCAAATCCCCGGCCTGTCAGCATACAATTGCCAGAGAAGAGAGCAGACTAGGAAAGGCCAGAGGCCCAGTGATGGAGATGACAGCTCAGTGTAAACACACCAGGCATGATGGCTCGTTTTCTTCTTTGCTCAGTCCAGTCAGTACGGAGCTGAAATTAACTCATGGGAAAGATAAAATCTTCTGCAAACAAACTTGTGCATGAACATCCACTTACGATATTCTAATTTCATGCAAACAGCCATTAGCAGATTCTCTAAAATAATTGTAATGAGCCCTTGTTTCTAAACGAATCATTTTCAGACCTGACAGAGGGTTGTTATCAAAGACTGATTGTAAGAAAACCCTTTCGAAATTCCTTTCGTTTCCACCTTCCATATCTACAGCCAAACCCAAGTTTTCAATAATTAAAAGCTGCCAGGAATTATCAGAATTAATTTGGTATAAGAACTAATTCCTTCTGACACACAAACACATGCTGGGCGTTGCACTGCCTTGTTGTATTAATTATTCAGAGGAGGCAGAATTCAATATCCTTGCCAGGGTGTATTTACTTTGAAGACCAAGATTTAATAGAGCCTCAACTCATTGCTCTCTCCCATTTGAAAACACTGTTCATACCATTGACTTTGTGTGCACATGCTAGTGTGGCTAACATGACTGGTACTGCTGAACAAAGTAAATCATGTGTCAGATCTACAGCCATACCTATGTGTTATTTTGACTAATGAGGGTATAAGGGAGCCTGGTGATTTTAATTATAGTGAAAAATACATTCTTCTAAAATACAATTATACTCTGCCTGCATTGCCATAGGGCCAGTTTAAAAGATGGAAAATTGGTAAATGGCGAGAGTGTGCTTATTCTTTATGTACAGCTGGAAGTCAGTACTGAGAATTTATGGAAGTTTGCATTTCTAGTTAAATACACAACATATTTTAATACAGAAAGAGGTGGGGAGACTGGCTTAAAATAAACGTAATACTGTGCTAGTACCACATAATATTAATATTAAGATGAGATAATGTGAGGTAACATAAGAAACCATATCTCTCACTAATCCCAGGTGGGATATTGTGTTATCTCCACTCCATATAATATACTGCTCACAAAAATGTGAAATTTAGTAACATAACCGAATTAAATACAATCCTATTTTTGTGAGCAGTGTACATAAAAATGATTAGGGCTGTTTAGATATTTTAGTCTAAGTAAACATACATTATATTAAGTATTTGTGCTTTCTTTGAGGGTTTCTGGTGATGTCTTTGATGATTTATTAATGACCCATGACAGTATTTCTTGCTGACTTTGTATGCTCATGGCCCATGGCTGTTTACTAAATTATACACAACACACAACTTTGCTCCACACCAAGTGGGGCTTGTCTGTTACAATCCCAATCCTGCATCATTCATTCTATATGTGAGGTTTGAACAGTCCCAGTCATAGTGTGAATAGTGTCATCATGATTTTAATGACCATATGATTTTATTGTATGTCTTCCATATTTGACATATAAATATTAGACCAATAGATATTGGGACTGTGGTAGCCCAGTGGATAAGACAGTAGGCTATGGACCAGGGTCCATATTTAAACCCCGCCTTTTCAGCTGCCACTGTTGGGTCTTTAAGCAAGGCCTTCAACCCACAATTCCATATCAATTGTAAGTCACTCTGAATAAGAGCATCTGCTAAATTCTGTAAATGTAAATATAGATCAAAGTGGCCCAATTTGATCTCAAAACATTTTAATTGCCCCTTCTTTAGAATTGTTCCTAAAATTAGGAACACCAAGTAACTTATTGTTGAGAGGCTAGAGGAGCAGCATTATGGCTGATGCTTTCACCAAGCCTCAGCAGCAGCCAGTGGCATTTGCTCCAGTGGTGGATGGAGCTGTCACAGTGGTTTCACCCAAAGCCATGGAACGCTGCCTGTAACTACACTGCTCATAAAAATAGGGGATATTTCATTATGGGATATGTCATTTTGAAGTATCCCTTAACTTTTGTGAGCAGGATAACTGGGAGGATCAAGGATCAAGAGGAGAGGTAAATGGAGGTCATGCTGAAAAGATTTAGACTGCAGGAACTGGATTTGAGATGGAAACTGTACATTATACCTCCAGGTCCAGTCACTCTAGTGCTGGGATTGTGAAACCTGGTATTTGCCATTGATAAACACATTGCTCTTGCGCATCCACTTAGAGATGTAGAAGTTGACAGGTATTTTAGTAGTTGAACATATTGTCATGTTATTTAAGTTACCTAAGGTGTACTGGGTGCTGCTGCTCCAATGCAAGCTTCAGGGAAAGGTACAAGCAGTATATTCATCCTTAACTGAAAGCATGAATTATGCTAGCATTATTTTGTGCCTATTCATGTTTCACTTAATTTCATCCACAATACAGTTTGCAGCAAATAATTTTAATATATATACATATTAGGTAAAAGGCTAGTCCCTTGTATTTTTGTTTTTGTATTTTTGTTTCAGACTCATGCGAGTAGAGGCGTTAGGGTTTTTCCTTTTGTCTTATTTGACAAAACAAAATTATGATTGAGATATCACATCCACTCATTTGGCCCTAACTAGATAAGTTAAATACTTTGTACTACAAGCTAAATCCGAATTCAGTGTGTAGTTCAATGCTAAAATTCTGTGGCATATTTTGTAATCAAACAGCTAGATTAGCATTCACACACACACACACACACACACACACACACACACACACACACACACACACACACACACACACACACACACA
>JAUZST010002369.1:0-18105 GCA_034779995.1 Parotocinclus haroldoi | reverse complement strand
ACTGGGTCCAGCCAGAGGACCCAGAAATCACTGGGTCCAGCCAGAGGACCCAGAAATCACTGGGTCCAGCCAGAGGAGCCTGAAATCACAAGGTCCAGCCAGAGGACCCAGAAATCACTGGGTCCAGCCAGAGGAGCCTGAAATCACTGGGTCCAGCCAGAGGACCCAGAAATCACAAGGATCAGCCAGAGGACCCAGAAATCACAAGGTCCAGCCAGAGGACCCAGAAATCACAAGGTCCAGCCAGAGGAGCCTGAAACCGGCCCGTCGCAGGTTGAGCAAGGATTTGAACCTTCTGCAGCGTGACGTACAACGGTCCCTTGGAATCTACGGCACCAATATGCGCCCGGGGCTTTTCCACAGGGGTTGTTGTTCATTTTAATTGCAGACCTAACGGTGGAACTATTAAACCCTGTGCGATGTTAAACGGGTTTAAGGAGAAGCCGATTCCCTCTCCTCTCTCGGCGTCACTAAAACACATCCGCCCTGCTTGTTAATGTCTGCAACAGATAAATAATTCAGCGCAGGGAGATACTAATGGGGAGGACTAATTAAACGAGTCGACTCGTGAGGTGAGACGCCACCACCTCAAACATTTGCCCACAATTAACTGCGTACGGCCAACTCGCCCGGCCGCGGCATTAATGCGCCGCGGCAGCTGTCTCGCCTGAGCATGACGGAAAATGTCAATCTGTGACTAATGACCTGACGCCATCCCCGGCACACGAGGCAAATCACACTCCAGCGTTCAGGCACACACTCGTTAACCTGAGGGCGAGCGTCGGCAAGGGCCAACATCGGGGAAGGCCTGAACACTTGTGACAGGAGCCAAGGCCGCTTAACTACTCGAGCGTCTGAAGGACACCACGATCGCAAAGTGTTTACAAACAGAAAAGCACCCCGCTGAAAGCTCAGCATCAGGCTACGGGGTTCAATGTCAGAATTCGACAGTTGGAATTGGCTTCGATAGCGTGAATTCCAAGCCTGCTCTGTACCATGCAAAAGTCTTTTTAGCAGTGGGAGCAGGACCATATATCATTATTTCTCCGTCTCTTGATTAGAATGCAACCAGAAAACACAGGAAAGTTGTTTCCGGTATTTAAAAAAAACAGCTCCAGGCTACAGCGGCGATATTTAGTGACCTCCCCGTACACCCGCATGCTTCATCTGTACCCGAAGTTAACCCTTCTTAATCAGGAATGGGGTTTTTTTTTTTTCTCGGCCAAAAATGAAGCTCCCAAAGATTAGGTGAAGACGAAAGATCAGTGGAAGAGAGTTCCACGGAGTAATTCATTAAAAACGTTTCCCAATTTTGGTCCAGCTGTCGACACTACGGCCCTCGTCCCATTGCTAAAGCAGCAAATCCACTGCTGGTCTAAGACTTTTGCACAGCGCTGTGATGTCATTTAAAAACGCCCGCACCTGCAGGGCAATCGCAGGCGTAGTTTTGTTTTTGGAAGCAAACGCTGAGAAGAAATGGATTGAAAGTATGAACACCCTGCCCGTGTGGAGATCCGAAGATCAGCATGAGATATCTGAATGTGTTTAAGAGACTTCATGGTAGAAAGACCCTCGCTTCTGCCCCAAGGAAGAGGATGCAGGCTAAACAAGGGCTCTAAAAATGTACTTTTAACTCTTAACATCTGCTCGCTCTGAGCCTGAAACAGCAGCTTGTACGGGAGAGGCTTTGGAGTCTGCTGGGAGGTGACATTAACAGAAACAAAGTGCAACTGGTGGGCACCATATTGAACCAACATGTTCCAGATAGCCGAGTGGGAACAGCAAGCACATGGAGGCACCCTTGGGTGCTCAAACAACAAGAGGCAATCTGGCATTTGATCTCGCACTATTTCGAAGTAATCGGGTATTCTTTGATGTAGGTCCCCACAGAAGCAATTAAGGCATCAAAGCTCGTTAATGAGGCGCGCGTTGGCGCTGAAATTCTCCGGGAGAAATCTCACTCGTTGGGACAAGACGCCAGAATTTGAAGCACGAATCCGTTTAGTCTCGAACCTATTCCCGTTCACGCCCAGAGGTCCTATTTAGGGACGCGAATCCACCTCCCCGTATGTCTTCAAGAGGCGGGGCTACAGAACCCAAGGTGTGAGATGCGACCCATTTCATAGAGATCATAGAGATCATAATTGGACTCCGGGGTGTGGCACCAGCTCTGCAAGCATGACTCATTCGGGAGGCGATCGGGATGAGCTGCAGACGCATAAACGGCGGCCCTGGCCATGTCAAAAGCGCTCATGCTGCAAGTGTACGTAACATTTTTATTATTTACTACTGACTAAAATTATGGGGGAAAACAAGGAATCCGGGTGGGAATCAAAAAACACTTCAGGAGAACTCAAGCTGATCGGTAATTGCCTTTCTGTTTATCACGCCCCGCTTGCGAAAGCGCTCATTTCCCATCAGGGAGTGCGAAGATGTTTACCTTCCTCTCAGCATGGAGTACACCTCGAGGCTTTTCTCGAACGGCTAATCGATGAGGGTGGGAGCCGCGGGACAACTGCAACCCGGCTGATCCGGTTCCTAGCTTCCTACCCATCTCAGAAACCCAGCCCCTCCAATCTGGACTCGTTAGCCGCCCGTCTCCAGTGACGTGCCTCCTCCTCTCAAACTCATCTGAACATTCTGTCCTCACATTCTGCTCCCCCCCCTCCCTCCAAACACCCATGATCGACGGCTCACAGAAACTTTCTTGACTCTGATCGACTTTATTTCAGCTCTTTTGGGTCCTCGTGGTTCTTGTGAGCAGCTCAGGGCAGATCGAAAACTTCTGGCGGGGTGAGACCGACTGGCGGGGTGGCACCGACTACCCCCCTGATAAGCTTACTTTTCTCTTCACCTAAATATAACCTGGCTTTACTACGAGCTCGTCCTCGTAGTCGTTAATTCGTTCCGATAGCACAAAGGCAACGTGGGATTTTGAAGTAACATAAAGTTACGTAAAGAATCCCAGAAAATCCTGGTCTGGTCTCGTTATGATGGTTCTCACCGTTTCCCTTTATGGTTGGCTGTTATCCAGGGCTGGTACTCAAGACCACGAGAGCCGAGTCCAAGACTGTAACTATCAGTCTGAGATCAGATTATGATTTTTCATCACACAAGAATAAAACGAAGAAAATGTAACAAATGTAATTTGTAATTCTACACTTTCATCATCACCCATTACACAATATAGACCGACAAATTATGGCGCATGACGTCTTATATTTCGCCAAATCAAACACGAAAGACGAATATATCTATTTAAACGTGTAGCCTAGAATTATTGGTAATTATTGTTACGTTTGATAGGCTTATTCGAACAGAGGTAAGGTAACTTTTTGGAAGTAAATCATGATGATGCTTCTGTTTCTCTTCTTCTCTCAAACTGAATCGCAATCGCCACCTAAAGTGACCTGAAAATAAACGACAACAACCATTCTGTCCATCATTATTACCAGACGGCGCATTAAAAAACCCGCTCCAATCTGCCCTCGAACAAAAACGATCCTAAACTAGAACGACTAAATAATGACGAACCTTCTCCGAACCAATTTTCATTAACTTGCATTTTTAACATATTAAAAAAAAAATGTGTTGGGGCGGCACGGGGGTTCGACGTGGGGGGGGGGTGCAATGGGGTGCACCGCTGCCTCACAGCAAGAAGGTCTCGGGTTCGATCCCAGGGCGGGGCGGCCTAGGACCTTTCTGTGTGGAGTCTGCATCCCCTCCCCGTGTCTGCGTGGGTTTCCTCCCACAGTCCAAAGACACGCCTGTTCGGTTAATTGGGATCTCTAAAGTAGCCCTTAGTGTGTGTGTGTGCCCTACGATGGATCCTGCCGTCGCACCCAGAGTTGCCGGATGGACCCCTTGCCCCCTATAGGGATAACGAATGAAAGAGTGAACAAAAATATTGTTATAGTTTTGTCTGGAAAGAGCGTACGTCTCAGGTCATCCAAATCTGCCGCAATTATTTGTCTCCAAAAAGCGCTGGGAACCGAATTGGTCGCACTGCAAAGTGGCCGAGGTACGACAGTATAAGCCAGTTAAGGTTTGGAATCGGCTCGTATTCTGAGCGTTCGATTAAGCAAAGTAGTTCCAAAGTCATTTTTCCGTACCCTTTATATCCATCTCTACCTAGAGGAGAAGCGTTGCTGGGGCCGACTGCGTGTAACGAGAGCGAGCGCTGATTAAATGTGCCAGGAGCTCGTAATCATAGCAAAAGTATTCGCCTCCAGTGTTGTTTTCACTTCTCGGTCTCGGTGCTGTTTGTGAGGATTCGCCTCTGCTGAATGACCCATTCACGCCGTGCTTATGGGTTTGGTCCCATAAAAAAAAAAAAAGGAGGAGGGAATGGAATAGGTCTGGAACGTTTTTGATAATTACGGACATTTCCGTGCTCATCGGAGTCGGACGCCATAAAATGGACCTGGCCACCCTACAGCCAGCTCATTTACACAGCCGAGGCCCTGCATCCATTTCGCGTCGCGGCTCTAATGGTGATGGATCTCCGTTAGGCCGGCACTGAAATGGGAGCTCGTAGGTAGCAGCTGTCAGAAACAGGACCGGACCCCTGGCCGTTAATGAGAGCTCGATTCGGAGCTTGGTGCCGTTTTAAAGGGGGGGGGGGGGGTGACTAACATGTTCTTAGGCAACAAAACGGCTCGAGGGTGGACGTAAAGAGAGCAAAATCACCTGCATTTCGGCACGGCGAAAAAGCCAACCGCTGACAGGTCAGGCATTGGGAATAATAGCCGCGTCCGTCACCCGATCAGAAACGCTGCTCTACATTCATCCTCTCACATTCAAAAGGCTGCCGGGCGCCGCGCCGCGATGCTGCCAGGCTAACTATCTAATTGATTACGAATAAGCAAGGGAAATGGGCTGGAGTGCAAGCTCATAGGAAGCCGAGGCTCAAACCAGATCAAACCGTTTGTCACTTATTATTCTTCAAACTCAACCAGGACTGCTGATGCGCTGACAAAACAAGTCGATAGCTCTGTAATTGTGAGGCCAGAGCACATCAGACTGACTGGGGCACTCTCTTTGAAGGCGGATTGGAACCCAAAGCCGTAGCCACAACAGCCAGACTGCGGCTGTTTGATATCTCGACGACCAGATGGTCCCCAGTTGAGGGTTATGTTCGGACGCTTGTGCTGCATAGCAAACAGGAATGTTTTCGAACGCGCCGGGAGGGCTGCATCCGACTTTTCGCGTCGCTCCTTGCCCTCGGCTAGCGACGGTGGCACGTTTTACCCGCGCACGTGATCCTCCTTAATCGCCTCCTACATAGAGCAGATCTCTGATGTAAACGATAAACGATTCCTTCGCCGTATCCAGCTGTCCAGCTCTCCTGCAAATATCAGTAATGGGGGGAAACCCTTAACGTCCGGGCTTTTATCTGCCACCGCTGTCCATGGCCATTTCTACTTCAAGTCTGAAAGTGTTAAGTACAGAGATTAGTATGAATGATTATGAGATTACTTAACACGGCTAGACATTTCTCCACGTTTTGTGGTCACGTAGAATCGTCTCGACCAGCTGCAACGATGTATGAAGCAACAATTAAGAAGAGGTTTTAAGCGCTTATTTGCTTTATTTAGGCACTATCATCCGGTAATGTAAACAGACCCGTGAAGCACGAGCAGGTGAAGCACTGCAACGAACTTGATCTCATCTTAAAACGTCCAAAAGTTAAGAGTTATAGGCTACGAGTTTAAATAGGAGCTCCAGAAATGATTGAAAGCATGTACTGATGGCCAGGAAGCGTCTGCTTTAACCCAGCGCGTCTCCTACCTCGGAGCAAATGGACAACTGAAAGAAAACAAATATGACTTTCTGATTGGACGGCCGCTAGGATATAACCATAGATCTGATGCGCTATATATGGAAACCCTTCTGAGACGGAATGCCATCAAGCTGGCGTATTTGTTCGGCCGTGCCACAAATGGAAGCCTGGAAATAAATGATATTCCCCAGATACTGATACGTCCAAGAGACAGAGGCAGACGGCTGGACATAACACACGGAATATTTTATTTTATACATATATATGGGTTTTTTTTCCCCACGTCTTATCCCAGAGAAACTTGGCAAAGGCTCAGGTGTGCCAAGGATGCCAGCCATCTCAGTGCAAATTCGCTACGTAGATAAAAGTTTGTGGACACCCTACAAGATTTTGGACCAGGACTGGGAACATGACAAGCCCTGGCTCGCTTTTCAGGGTGTCAGATGTGCAAGCTCTCGATCAACGTCATCGGATCGATTCTCTATGGACTTTGTTGAAGGACCCAAAGTGACGTGACATTGTTAGAAGCAGAAACCTATAAATATGTCCTGCTGAGGGTTGCCGGCTGTCTATGGCGAATCCAGAAACGTGTACGATTTATACGATGAAAGTGTTGCAAGTGAGAGTCGCTGCAATAGCAGAGTATAACAATAATAATAATAATAATAATTAGAAGGGGTGTCCAAATACTTTTGTCCATGTAGTGCATACGCCTGTAAAAAGAAGCTCCGTATACGCGTAACCCTAAACAAGGTGAAAATAAAAGTATTTTAAAAAATCCAGTTCGATCGATCGAAACCAAGAGGCCAGTGGTAACTTTGCAGGACTCAACAAGACTTTATGGTCGATCTCGGACTGTCAGTGCATGGGTCAACAATTCCACGAGGCGTTACACAAGGCAGGCTTGTGTGGAAGAAGCCTCCAATATAGAGAACCGCCCAATAAAGGGGCCCTGTAGCCCTCAGAAGAACCTCAGAAGGATTCCAGAGCAGCTATGGGTGTTTGGGTTGGGGTCGTGTCCGAATGCCAATTATAACCCTGCAAACAAAGGCACAATTAGGCGATCAGCCTCCCCCTTTGAAGGGTTTTACAAATCCGCGCAAACCCACCGAAGCCGAAATCCAGCCGCAACCCGTCGGAAGCATAACCGACCGTGCCACGCAACCATTGTTCTACAGAGAAATCACACAGGCACGGCTCCGAAATATGAAAATGGCACTGCTAAAGCCATTGCTCGATAAAGCCTTATCTTCAGCGCACCAGCGATTTCACAGCCACGCATCAAAGTTAATATTCCATAACCTGCAGCGTGAAGTCCATCAGCCTCTGTTACAGCAGGGTGGTGGAAAACTGGAGATGTTTAACGTGTAAGCACATGCAGCGGGTGAAGAAGGAAGAAAAGACAATGAAACTGAGAACCGTCACTGGCTCATGAACGGATTTGTAGACGTTCCCGAGATAATCTACTGATCCAAACCCCCTGGTGTGGCTTTCAAGGATGACTCAACTCCACTGGTGACATTAAGGAGGCCTCGGATGGCGTGGAAAGTCTGACGTGGTATTTGCCCTTTCAAGTTCGGCCTGAAATTGACACGTTCTATGTCGTATGCACCGTGATCGTGGTGAGTTTTGACCCAATTCGTTTACCACAGTATTGATATCAATACAGGTGAGCTGATCGAGCCAGGTGCAGTAATCATTAATGGGCTTAAAGGACCATGGTTAATCATGGTCAGGAGGGGCACACCTGGTCTTCTGTGTGCCACAGACCAAGCCCTTTAACCAGAGGAACTGTGAGACGCAGAAGCCCCACCCCCAGGACCTCAGAGCCAAGGACCGATGAATCCGGACAGAACCTGGACTGAACAAGAGAGGAAAACGACACTCAGACTTCACCTCCCCAGAGGCAGGACATGAACTGCGGTAGCTCAGGACCGTGAATCAGCGCGCCACTGCTGGTCCTCTGAGGTCGGGACTGTGGTGGCCGGGTGTAAATGATTCCTCATGCTCCCAGAACGGCCTTTGCAAAATTTGATCCTGATCAATCGTGGCACTGTCATCTTCCCCCCCGCGCCACCAGGGAATTAAAGTTCCATTGCTGAAATAACCCGGTCAATCAGCTCATCCAGCTCCTCGTTTAATGAGCTCATGACGTTCCTGAGACTCGACCTGACCGACCGAACCAACTCCGGATCAAGCCCTGGTACGGTGGGCACTGTGTCGCTTCATAAACGTCCCCATGTTCCCCTGGCACACCCATCGCTTTCAAATAGGGTCAATCCTGGCTCATCAGACCTTGTTTCCATTGCTCCAGAGTGTTTAGGGCCAACCCTGGAAGTTCTTGCAGAACTGTGCGTGTGGAAATGCTCTTAATTTCACTATCAAACGCAGCCAAGCGTTCAACGGCCTATTATTATATTTTTTAAGTGATGGCCTAACCCAAGTCGACTCATTCCAGCGCCTCCTTAGCGGGCGTTTTCGTTCCTTGATGCAGCACTAGTTCGATTCTGAGACACACCAACATCATTTCCGAGACCATACGATACGTCGTCAGGCAGGATTCGATAATGAATGAGAAGATGGAGAGGACAGATGGTGTGAACGATGAGTAAGGAAGGATATCTATTTCAAGTTACTACGACTATCAGTGAATAGATGGGATTCCAATAGGAAGCCGCCTACGAGGCAGTACTAACATCCCTTCCTAGGAGGTTTAACCCACATGTGCACCTCGGCCCACGTCACCTAAACGACCCGCGTGACGACAGGGCAGGGCAACGGCTTTCAGGACCACCTCCAAGCGGACAACCCCTTCCCTATCAGCTTCTAGAACTGAAGAAGCTTTTTATGAGGGGAGGTGAAACGTCTTCAAGAACCAAAATGGATTCCAGTTGCCTTCAGCTCATGAAATGGGAAGCTACTAGCCCTTCCAGCTCCTTAGGCCTTAGGCCAAGCTGTGGCTGCATTAGTGAACATGGTCGTAGTTAGCCCCTGCACTAATTAATCAAGGCCTCAAATACGCGCTTTGATAGAAGAAAAGCTTCGGACCTGGACCTGGCTGTGATAACTGTATAACGAGTAAATACGACATGCCGGAGACTAGACAAACGTTTCAATTTCAGAGTAAAACAGATTATTATTGAGCCGTGTTCGTACAGCCCTTATTGAAATGCCCCCATCCCCCCCACCCCCCCAACCCCCCCCACCCCCCAATACCAGCGTGCACGATGGTAAGATTGATCCCAGTAAGCAGTCTGCTCTGCTTTATGAGATTAATATAGCGTACAGATGTGCAGCTTGTTTTTATTTATTTACTCCGAGATGACTATATGTTGGAGTTCAGCCATAAACTGAGTTTATGGTCCCTGACACCTGAGCTGCTCCCGATGTTTATTCACGGCCTGCCAGTAAACACCGCTGACACGGCGCCATGGCAACAGCACAGGCGAACATCAGAGAGGTGCGCAAAACGCAACAATAACTAGAGAGAAGCCTGGCATGGTCTTCAGAAATGGCCACGTCGACGGCAGCACATGCACTTTGTCATCCCGAGCCCTGCCTAATGCATCTGTAGGGCGATAACGTGACATGTTTATTAAACTCGGGGGCAATCAGGGACTGTAAGACACGATAATAAATCAATTCTGCATCCTGATCCATCCTGCTACAAACCCTACACCCAATCCATCCCCCACTCTGTGTCCGGGCCCTGTAATTTGGGAGGCTCTTGAAAGGAGAACCTTAACTCCGTAACCAAGTGCGATCACCTCAACAAAAGGCAGCATAGGAACCAGAGAGGCTCAGCATTGAGAAGCAGTGCTCTACTAACTGGTGACATGATGTCTGTTGCGATTACGAGTTATGTTAGTTTTATCCCCTAGGTCCGTCATGTGATATTGATTGACAGGAGAACTCACCTTGCCTGAGGCAGTAATGCGAACCACAATGGCTCAGGATCGAACGAACATTCAGAGGCTTCATTCTTAATCACCTCATTTGTTTCTTTAACTGTAGCTGGAGATTTTTTAAGTGGTGCCTTTGAAAACGTTATGCTTTTTTTTTTTTTTTTAACGTCTTACAAAAGCCTCACAGGCGAGTTTAAAAGTTTCAAAGCCCTTCGAGTGAAGGTCGTCCAGAACATAGAACATCGTCTAGGTAAGAAAAATCAGTTGCCGGGTTGCTTCTTATTTTTCTCTTTTGAGAACTGCATTTGAAAACGTTATGACCGGCAAGAAGGTCCCGGGTTCAAGCCCAGGGTGAAGTCACCTGGGACCTTTCTGTGTGTGGGCGTCTGTATGTCCTCGTGGGGTTTACTCGGGGTACTCCGGTTTCCTCCCACAGTCCAAGTCCTAATTTAATAACGGAAAATAAAAAAAGCTTTAATGAATCTGCCCCCTTGTGCCTAATGGATCAGGAGGCTTAAAGGTGTGGGTTTCACCTTTCACCTCACCAGGGGCTCCAGAGCTACAGCGTAGAAAAACGTCTCCTATTCTTGCCCTCCATGCCAAAACAAAAAGCCCCCCCCAACCAAAAAAAAAAAAAAGCCTGAAAAATCTACGTTTAATCATCGAGCGTGGCATAAATGCAATACAAAGTGTTACGGTGTGTTTCGAATTGTATTCATTTCCTCTCTCTGTTTATGGAAACCTTGTGAAATCTACAAATATTACACAGAGAGACACCATCCCCGTCAACCCCCCCCACCCCCCACCCCCCATTTCCCGTCCAGTGGTGTAAAACCCAAGCCCTATTTAAACACCTGAACCCTCAGGCAGCCTCTCCGAAATGTCAAATCTGCAACAGAAGCAAAATAGCAATCCCCGTTCTAATCTCCATGAGCAAATCTCCAATATCCTTATCCCACTCAAACACCTCCACCTAAATCTCGCTCTAAAAGACCCAAAGCCCATCAAAAACCGTTCGGCTGTCATTAATCCCAGTATCGCCATCAGCACACAGTTCAGCGCTCGCTAATCTAAAAAGGCGGTGTGAGGTGAGGTGGGAGCGAGGCTCAGGCTCCCGCCACCTGATGAGGGACTGGGTAGGGAGGACGTTCTTCAGAGCTCACTGGACCATTTTAGGGGCAAGTCCACAATGATTGTAAGATAATGGAGGGAGTTGGAGGGGAGTGGCTATAATGTCAACACTAAAACGTGTCAGAGCCATACAGTGAGGAACCGGGTGAGGAAAACGAGACTAGGGAAGGGCGGGCTCTTCGGTAGAGCCGCGTAACGGTTTCAGAATGAAAAGGGAATCGAAATAGGTCGAAAAAAAAAGAGCTCCTTAATCAGTGTGGTATTTTACAAAGCTCAGTTTGGAGGACAAACGGCTCTCATGCTGCACCTGCCATAAGTAACTACATTTTCTCTTTTCTCCCCGAGCTGATGTTCCAGCACCTCAGCATCACTCGACTGGTTTTCATCAACAGAACCCAGTCCGACCAGAGTGCAGGAACTCAGTACAGTACAGTACAGTAACAATGCTTTCCCGGAAAGCTCTGCCGCTGAGACGGACATTGAAGCCCCTCCGGGGGCTCACCTAGCACAGCGGGGGAAACAACGTGGACGAGGGGATGTTAAAAACTGGCTTCTGCATCTGTGTGCTAAGCAATATAAGGGACATCTTGTGGTCATGTGCAGGTACTACACCGTAAATGTCGCGACCAAAGAGTGACGAGCTCAAAGAGAAACGTGGTGAGGCCAGTCGGGTTAGGGAGTCGTTTCTGGAGTCGTTTTCTTTTTTGCAAAAGCACAACACTAAGAGAGGTTCGTATTCTGTAATTCATCATCCAGACTCTGATAGAGCAGACCTGCTTGATTAAAAGACGACACAACGGCAAAGCCTTCGCTAATAACCAATTAGGTTCGAACGCTATCATTCTAATTAAGGATGAGCAGAGAGTGCAAATTGCGTTTTGTAGTCAAGCAGTGCTCTGGGAAACACCAACAGTAACGCAGCTTATTAGGGCTGAACAACGTTAAGTCCCACGCCTGCACACCAAGCAGTAAAAGCTCAGCAGAGTTTAAGTTTAGGATTAGAACATCAAAGCATCGCGCTGAAAATAAAACAATAACCAGCCTTGTTTTGACAGGTTCCATTTTGGCCCAAGTCGGGATGTGATCGTTAGTCTCGCGGCCTGGTGATTCGGAACTCGTGTGGGTTGCTGTTGGTGGGGCTTGCTGGAAGACCGGCAGACTCGGGTTCGAAAGACAGCATCTGCTGTGCATCTGTGCATGAGTTAATCAGGGCAGCGCAACCAATAATGAGTCGATGTAAATACCCGGGCCTGATTAAGAACCGGAGCTGCCAAAGCTGAATCTGAAACCGAGCTTCGTCCCTCTTGAAATCAGAACCGCATTCTTTTGTGAGTAATGCGATTTGCGTTTGAGTAGTTCCCCGCCTGATTGAAGGACGTAAGCAGCGAAGCAGCAAACGCACTCCCGCTTAGCCACGTACACACACACACACACACACACACACACACACACACAGACGGGACGACAGGGATCTCCGTCCAGGTTTTCCGTCAGCGCTAATTCCACCTGACAAGCAAGCACTGGATCACAGAATCATGCACACGTGGAGCGACAAGCGGCCCGTTAGACAACTCAACCAGAAAGATAGACAACATGTCCACACACACACACACACACACACAAATAAAGCAGTGGATAACTTACAGACTGAAGCATGCGTCGTCAAGAGTCGGTGGCCATGAGGTGCTGCACGTCCTCTTGAGTAACGTCAGGTAAGGGCGTCCGGACCCGCTGGAACCGTTCCGCTTGTCCAGCCCGTTTTTAAAGGCAATCCCCGAATGCGTTATCAGGGGGGGAAATCATTTAAGGGAAACCTGATCCCAAAGGGAGAGCTTGGCTCAGTCCTGGCTGGAGCTACGACCATCAAAAAGGGACCCTTTCCTCTCCTCCGGCCGTATTTCGCGCTAAAGGGACAGAAAGGCCTGTTTTGGATCTCTCCTGCAGATGTTATCTTTGCCTACCAGAAAGCTCGCCTGCACTCATGGCTAAACCTGATCACCTCACGCATGCCCACGTTCAGACACACCTTTCTCCCACATTCGCACGGAAGCTTACCACCTGGCTCCTTAAAGTTTAGCTACCGCGTCCACTTAGCCTCCTGCCCTGGTCCTCCCCCATGGGTGCGCATGCAGGTGCAGGTGCAAGCGCTCACGCACCTACAAATAGACGCCCCTGACCAAAAGCTCTACTCTATAGCCTCGCTTGGAGGAGAAGCTACAGCTGGGGTGTTCAGGTATCCAGGCTGAGCAAGCAGCCGGGCCGATCAGTTCCAGGGTCTACGCCGTCTTTCACCCCCTTTCAGGACGGCGGTATCCAGGAGGAGTTTCCCCTTCAATCCAAGAACCCGGGCTCCACAGGTCTGGAAGGTTGTTTTTTTTTCCCTAATCACATATCCGGGAGAATCCAAATCCTTTCAGCTTGGTCTTGCGCCGAGGTCCAATGACTGAGGAGGTCCAGAACTCTTCAGAGCTACATCCTAGAGCAAAAAAAGAAGAAGAGAAACATTATCACTTGACGTGGGTGAATATGGGTGGTGCCCTCGGTGTAGACCGGAGATGATCAGCTGGATAAGCTCGGGAGAGAGAAAGAGAAAAAAAAAAAGCTATCCGAGGCTCGATTTGAGAACTGTCACGACCCTGTGAGGACCGTCACTTCCCTAGGCAAAAGATCTATGAGGATCCGACCCCAGTGGCAAGCAAAGACAATTTCCAAACGGTCAGGTTTTGAGTTATAGTCCCAGGGACCGGGCAATTCCAAAGGCTCAGGCGTAGACAGAGGAATATAAATTATCCAGCACTGGTGCATTAACCTGGTGGTATAAAATTAGGACCTTCTTAAAGGCAAACTGTAGTGCTCAGTCCTACCACCGAAAAATCTGCCATCTTACTGCCCTCACGAAAAACAAGCTCCGCTTGCCCAGACGTGTCTTTTGGCTCCGCTGAATTGCCGTTGCATCAAATTATAATTCGGTTCCTCTGAAGATCCGTTATGTCGGCTCTCGGTCCCAGGCTGTGACGTCAAGCCTGGTTCAGCAAGTCTTTGAATGGATGAGAAAAAGAACAGGGCAAGTGACCATCAATAATAAGAGCGAGCTCAGGCGTTGGTACTATTTTAGGAAAGAAAGGATAAGAGGCACCAAAGAGAGGAGGCAGCAGCAGTGTCAGGAAGGCGACTGGCAAAAGGGCAGCGTTACTTACTTGACACGTTACGACGTCTGACTCCACCCTGCCTCTTCTGCACCCCTCTGGCTCCTTGGCTTGCCCCTTGAATCGTTCCTCGACGGAGAAAATGAGGACTTTGCCACGGCAGCCGTCAGGGTGACTTCACAAATCTGCCTGAGATAGAAAGTGAGGGAAGGGGAGCGATATGGACATCTGGCCAGCTTGATATACAGCCCTTAACAGCCCTCCCGGGGACTGGGCTTGATCATTCCGCAGCCCTACGCACCATGGGAGGCCTCGGCTCGTTAGCACTGTGCATGTGCGAATTTGGCATCTAGCTGAGTTAGAGAAAAGGCTGCACATCCGAAACGGAGGCAGCGAGCGAGCGAGGGTAGGATCGCAGGACGGATTTATATGCAACAAATGTCAGAAGGCGAGTGATTCTCGCCCCCCCCCCCCCCCTCGACGGCAGATGTGGCGTTTAGTGCCGTCACACGCGACGGGAAAAAGGATCGGCGTCCTTTTCCTAAACAAGGAATGAACGAAAGCGAGGAATGAACGCAAGGCAGGCAGTTTCCTCTAAAAATCCATCAACATCAACGGAGGACCGAACTGCCTGACTCTGAGTGGGGGATGGAGGGAGGGAGGGAGGCAGGGACGCAGGGGGGTGGGAGGGGGGGGTAAGAGAGACCGGAGAGCCGGGAAACGGTGAGAGAAACGAGGAAAAAGACAGAGATGCCGAGGTTTAACCAGATCACCGCAAACGAACGCCTCAAAAGAAAGGAACGAGGGCTGGAAACAAAAGAGGGGGTGGGGGGGAAGAGATAGACGGAGAGAGGAACGAGGCTCCGCGAAACTCACCGCTCACCCACGAGTGGCCCTTCACAGGTTAACACAATCCCTGCTCTGTGGAACCGTTCTGAACAGAGCCCGTTTGGAGCGGTGCACGCCGTTTACAGAATACCAATCGCACTCATGCGGTTCACGGTACGGCACGAGTCTTGGCAGGGAATCCAGAGGCGAGATTGTCATCCCTGTCCGGGGGGTGGCGGGGGGGGTAGGGGGGGTGAATGGCACATTAATGAATGAATGGACGGCATGCATGGTCGTGATGCAATATGGCATGCACACGCTTACCCAAGGCAGCGATCCCTCCTGGAAGGTGGAACTTGCCGGGCTGGAGTCCAGGACGCCAAAAAAGACGGCGGCTTGATTGTCAACCAGGTTTGGGAGAGCGTCTCGGTCCTCGATCCTTCCTTGATCTGTCTCCTTGTCAAATGTTTTCTTTCAGGTTCCTTACACTGTTCTCTGCTGTAATTCCACAGCAGGCACCGCAAGCTGCATTCACTCCCTGACTCCAACCCCCTCCTTCCCTCCCTCCCTCCCTCCCTCCCTCCCTCCCTCTCTCTCTCTCTCTCTCTCCCTCTCTCTCCCTCTCTCTCTCTCTCACACACACACACACAAACGCACAAACGCACACTCTCTCACCCTCTCGACTTATTGTTTCTCCCTCACCTCCTCTGCTTGAGCATCAATCCAAGCCTCTTACTCCTCCTTCCTCGGGGTAAAACCCCTATTCACAATCTCGCGCTCAATCGTCCAGCTCCGTCTTCAAACCTGCACCACAGCTCCCACCACACCACATGAGCTGCCTCACAGCAAGAAGGTCCTGGGTCTGGGTCCTTCCCGTGTCTGTGTGGGTTTACTCCGGGTACTCCGGTTTCCTCCCAAAGATCCCTCCATCCCTGAGATGAACTTGTGTACGGGTATAACCTTGTGTGTGTGTCGCTGGGGTGGCCACCGATGCCAATAGAGAAAGAAACCAAGCATTAGGCGTCTGGGCATTAGATAGATCAAATAAGATCTGACGTAACGACTCTAGATCTAGCGGTTAAGGTACCGGACTATGGACCAGAAGGTCCAGGGTTCAAATCCCACCTCCGCCACCGTTGGGTCCCTGAGCAAGGCCCCTTAACCCACCATGGCTTGGTGTATGAATTGTAAGCCGCTCTGGATAGGAACGTCTGCTAAACGACAGAAATGTAAACTTCTACACAAGACGTTTCCATTTCCCTCATCGTGTTTGCTTTGGCTCATTCTCCAGCACCATTGATCATCTCTCAATCGTCAGGTGATGGCGCTCTACCCGGAACCTCTCCTGGTTTTAAAACGCAAAAGCAGCAAAGTAACCGAACTATGGGCTTCCTTCACCATGCTTCACAGTTGAGATCTATCGAAGAAGCGTCATTCCCTTAAAAGACGTTTTCTGCCGACTTGACAGAGACTATGACCTTCTTGGCTTTCCGTCGTTCACTGAGCTCTTGGTGCGATCTTTGCAGGTCTTTAAAGTACCTGCATGACATGTCTTAAGTGTTACTAAGCGCATTTACATTTCCAGCATTTAGCAGACGTTCTTATCCAGAGCGACTTATAACTCATACAGTCTTACAATCCAAGCAATGGTGGACTAAGGGTCTTTCTCAAGGACCCAACTATGGCAGAGGTGGGATTTGAACCCTGGACCTTCTGGTCCAGGTACCTTTACCGCTAGGCTACCACAATCCAAAGCACCCTGTTATCGTAATTATTATTATTATTATTATTATTATTATTATTATTATGATTATTATTTAAAATATTATGTTATATTCAGGATTTGGTCTGCTCGTGAACCGGATAAAATATTTTTTGTAAATATTTTAATAAAAGCAGAACCGCATCTGTGCCACTTGATGATAAACTAATGAACGCACTGCAAAGTAATAAAAGGTAAGATCACCTGAGAAGATTCGACATGCAAAATAAAACTGGCCCACGCTCAGAGTGTGAAACAAATAAATAAATGGTAATAAAGGTCTAAAGAAAGACCAAAAAAAAAAAAAAAAAAAAACTCGTTAAAGGATAAGCCAAGCTGATTTCCTAACTTTGTCAAACTCCTGCTCAAACAGTTTAGATATGTTTAAAGAAAAGGAATTTAATGCAACCTCTGCACGGGAAATCAATAAGTAAGAGAAAATCGATTTTTTTTTTAAGTAACATTCTGGTCTGGAGCAGAAATGAATGGATGAGCAATAACAAAAAAAAATCGTAAAAAATAAAGCAAGCTGAAAATAAAAATAAAAAAAGACAGTCAGCATTCAGGTATCACACCACAGTCACCTGGAGGTACCCTCTGCCTCGGCTGGGCATCACAGTGGTAGACTGGCATCTCATCTCATTTCACCTGTGCCCAGTGACCTGCTGGAACCCCGAGCAGGATAAGAGGAGTTCAAACTGGTGGAACATAAAAAAAAGAAATGGTCTTACACAAACGTTTGGGCATCCTTGGTCAAATTACAGTGCCCGCTGGTGCATTTAAATTGTGCCCCATTAGTGGCGTTCCCCGCAGAGTTTGTGTTCACTGTTCGAAAATCAACCCGGGCTCTGTAATGTAGTTCATCTTTGCTGTGTCTCTTTTTCTCCGCGCTGCATAATGTGATCTTTTTGAAGCGGGCAACACCCGCGCCCTTGAAGGGGCGTCTCCTTAATTACTGTTGTCATCTACACCTGTTGTCATGCGGCACTGCTCCTCGCGGCTGCCCTTTCTATTTTCCTCCCTCTGTCCTACACGTTCATCCTTTTTTTTTGCCCGCGTTCCCTCGGTGCTTTGGTATCGGCTCGGCGCAGAATCCCTCTCTCTTTTTTTTTTTTGAAACTCTGGCACAGTAACAATAACGAAGGGAGGGTTTTGCGAGCTTTTATACATGCGTGGACGTTAAAGGGAAAAGAAAAACAGCCCTCGTGTAAACGTGTCCCCTTAATCCTGGCGCGTTTGAAGGTTTCGTGTTAACCTTTGCCTAGATAAGACTGGAACCTGAGGACGCAGCAGGGGATGGAGCGATGGCTTGGGAGAGGAAAGGCTAAAGAGAGATAAAGGAGGGACACGGGGAAAAGGGAGAGCGGAAAAAAAAATTGGCATTCGGTCTGTGCGCTGTGGATCGCTGGAGGAATAATGATGAGATGCTCAGTATTCTGGTCACATCGCCTCTACTATCAATGGGAGAGCAGAAAGAGAGAGAGAGAGAGAGACAGAGAGAGAGAGAGAGAGAGAGAGAAAGAGAGAGAGAGAGAGAGAGAGAGAGAGAGA
>JAUZST010002368.1:0-18105 GCA_034779995.1 Parotocinclus haroldoi | reverse complement strand
AAGGGACCCATCCTCCATGGGCGGCATGGATGCTAACTATAATAATTATATAATTGTACTTAATTAAAATGTAAAATTAGAGGTAGATTCCCGAGCGCATATTGGATGTTGTTAAAAGGTGAAAGGTGAAAGGAAAGGTGATGTACCACAGTGGTAAAAATGCCCCTGGCCCCTTTTTGGGACGTGTTGCAGGCACCAAATTCAAAATGAGTGAATATTTGCAAAAAACATTAAAGTTGTCTTTGTAGTGTATTCAACTGAATATAAAGAAATCCTGAAAAGGATTTGCAAATCATTGTATTCTGTTTTTATTTATGTTTTGAACAACGGCACAACTAAATTGGAATTGGGGTAGGTAGCTCAATGATTTGGTTCCCACATTTTGTCCTGTGTTGCCAGATTCAAACATTTATTGACATATATCCTTTATCTTTATATTATTGATTATTGCTTATGAGTATCACGCATATATTGTCCTGTATATTTATGCATTCTCTTGACCTTTGATGGTATGATGTGTTTCTGTTACACATGTCCTGTATGAACTGTGAGCATGTATCTGACTAGCAGGTACTCCGCTATGATGGCTGGACATTTGAATATGAATTCTGGTGGCTTATGTATGCATGTAATGGCATATGAATTCAATACTTTCTTGTGGCCCCAGCATGAAAGTAAGCCAAGGTTCAAGTGTATGTCCTACATAACAGTGTAATATGGGGGCATCCACTGGTATGGTCTCTTGACAACCACAGACGCAGCCCTAACCCTTAAGAGCACTGAGGGTCAGCCACCTGCTCCTGGTGGCACAGAGGCAATCTGGTGAATGCACACGGTGACCTTTCTGACAGAACTGAGGAAGATTTGACTGAATCTGTGGTTGTTGCATGGCCAGACCAGGGGGCGCCCTAGTTTTACATAAAGAGCTTAAGCCAGAGTGGTTCAGACAATAGAGCATGATTCCCAAAGCGGCGCATGTCTGGTTTGATTTCTGCCCCTGGTGAAGAGAGATCAGTTAATTAGGAAGATGCATCACGGGTCACTGGCACCAAAAATCCATTGGGGTTCCCTGACACCAAAAATCCAGGCATGATTTCCAGTCAACTAATGTCCAAGGTTGATCAGATTGTTATGCTTCCTACAATTTCCAGTCTTAGTGTTTGCTTATTTGGTGGATTGCCTCATGCGGCTAGGGACAGGCACAGGTCTGTATTTGTCACATGATTAGGTCAGACTTCCTCATATGTGACATGTTTTTTTTGTTTTATTTTATTAGGAGTTTATTTCTAACTGTCACTGCAGGTAACACAACATATCAGGCAGATACTATATGGTTAATATCAGGGCTCTAGAACAGGTCAGTTAATAAGGACTAGAACTTGTTGATTTGAAATCTGAGGAGTGAAAGAATGTGTGCTGTTGGGCCTTTGAGCAAAACCTGTTTAACAGTTTAGTTTTTTATATAATCTATTTTTATATTAAATTTGCAAGTGTAGTGTATGTCTTGCCACTTGCTTAAGGAGGGTAATATAATGTAGGTCATTGTATTGCATTGTAGACCTGCTTTTAAAATGGGTTGTTGGCTGATGCATGGATCCAGTGGGGTAATGGCACACTTATTGACCCACTAAAATTACCTAATTTTGATCTGTTGCAGATTTTACAAGTGTTGATAAAATTAAGGGATATTTCAGAATGAATATGAAGAGGATCCCACAAGAACTGCAGGACAATCTGACCCTGCTCATGCCCCATCACTGTTTTTGGCAGTCTTGGGTGATCATACACCGTACTGAACGGTCAATGTGTGGCACTCTCATCCAGTTCGACATTATTCTGTTTACCCCCTTGAATATGTCACTTGCTACTCAATCGATAATTGAGTTTGCATCTTATTTGCATAATCTTTGACTTTCATTTGTTTTTCTGATGATGTTGTGTAATGAGATAAAGTCAAATGTTTCTTTTTTAGTTGCGTCACATTCATTTAGAGATATCCCCTATTTTTTGTAAGCAATGTGTATATGGTATTGTTAGTTTTATAACAAATCAGATGGGTATAAGTGGAGGTAGCAATTGATTAAAATTGTAGGTATGTAATTAAGTTATTTTTCTACCTATTTAAGCCAGTTCAGGGTGATGAAGAGCCAAGGATTTTAAGTGTATTGAATTGTTATTAAGTCATAATATTAAAAGTTGATGTTCTGTAGTGAGTTGATCATGATGACCAATAGGTTCATCAACAGGTTCATCAAGATCATGAATTTAGTTAATCATCATCAGTAATTGTAGAGGCTATTACAAATATATAGTATATACCCACAAGTATCTGTGGTACCAGAGGATTTGTAAACAAAAACAAAAATGCTATGTGGACCAACAACATTCAGCCAGTCAGGGAAATGAGACATCTCTACTTGGCATCACATCGCCAGTGTAAAAAGCTCCTGATGTTGCACCATACTCTACATTGTATGTGGATGTGCTTTTGTGAGAAGGAAGGGGTTAGACACTGCTCAAAAACACCATTTTGGAATTTGAGCTGGATTTTGACTGTACTTTGCAATAGTGAGTGTTACATAACAGTTCTGTAAAAGGTAAATATGCATTTTTTATGTATTAGGTTTGCATAAAGTATGCTATGTTTTTGCTATTTATATGAACTATGACCCTTGCCAGATAAAGCAGCATTAGACTGTATTTATTTGCCAGAAATAAGAAATATTTACTTATTTGCAATACTGAAAAATACAAGGAAAACATAAACCATAAGGCCAATAATACCATTAGACAACCAAAATTAAAAAGTCACAATGGCCCATTATCTCATTCTGACCCGCTATGTCAGTCAAAGCTAAGCGTAAGTGACTTCTTGTTTGATACGCATCATTATAGGGAGTAGAGGCTCAGTTTAGGTTCAGCTCTGGACTACTTTGTTTTTTGTTTGTGCAATAAAGTTGAGTGCACCACTCTTGCCATATTTTAATCTAGACATCTTGGAGCTCGATATAAATTAAGTCCTGCTAGTTTCTACATCATATTCTGTAACTTCAAGTGTTTAAACCTCAAAGGACACGCCACCCGAATTCACCACAAGCACTACTGTCCCTTATAATATGGCATCCAGCCTTATTGATACGATAAAGAATGTTATTGTTTTATTATGTCATACATGTACTAGATCATCTTCACTGTGGTGAGAATAACAGAAGTGAATACAATCAATAACAACCATAGGCACCTGCTGGATTAGGCATATAAGAAATAAAACGAATGAGTGAAGAATAAAATAATACCAGGACCACAAGAAAAAAAGCCGTAAGGTTAAAAATCAATATAATAGGTCAGGGACTGGCAAGTTAAAAGTGAAATGGCACATCACCATTGCCCTAGTTATGGAGACTTTTTGGTGCAAATTTCCAAAATGTCTTTTAACGCAAGTCCTCTTATGAATGGATAACAAAGTATAAATCAAATGGGAGACAGTCCTGCTAATGAATACATGGTGAATTGTCTGACATGAACCAGCATACAGCTGGTGAACCATGTCCAAGCTGCTAAAGCACTCACAGTTTTACCCCAAACTGCCTTTGAGGCAGATATATGTTGTTGTTGTTTAAGTAATGTTGATGTGATGTTCTAGCTATATGTTTAATGAATGATAAGTCTTTTCCTGTATATTATTGTATTCTACATTACATATGCCAGGGAAAAACAGTAACCTAATTAGGTAGAACACATTTTATTTCAATGTAATCTAATCATGTAGATAATATCCAGTAAGTCAATGAGCTTTGTGTCAAAGCAGCTTTACAACATTATATTATCTTAAAGTGCCAATCCCAAATTAAGCAAGTCTAGTGCAACAGTAAGAACGAAAAACTCACTGAAAGTTGTAAGAAATAAACCTTGGTAAGACCAAAAAGGGGCCATATCCTTCTTGGGGGGCCTAGATGTTAACTGAAATAGTTAGGTTTGTATTAATAGTCAAATTAAGTAAAACAGTTAATAACAGTTACTTTCTGATGAGAGTAACTTTCTGATATTGAGTCCTTTTGGCTGAATGTTAATATTAGATAGATGTACTGGTTCATAAATAACATACTTGTGTGTAGATAAAGTGTAAATAGTTATTGTATATCTTGCTTCATAAATTAAAAAAACAGGGTCAGTAATTTAGTGAACAAATAAAAACAATTGAAGTAAACAGTGGTAGTGGTGGCAGGAATGGAGGGTTTTGTAGGTGATTGGAAATTGCCTGTCTCTTATTTCTCCACAACGAATTTGACAACCCTAGGAACTGTCCCATAATTGCTATTTGGCACTACTATAGTATACTATGTAGTATATTACTACATAATTACGAGTATTACATATATGTAACTATTTAAAACAGTCAGCCACACTGCAGTAAAGTTAATGATAGCCCATAGTACGTGTTTTGATTATCCACCTTTAGTTGTATCACCTACAGAAAATACATTGGACTGTAATTAAATTATTAAAGGCACCAGTTACATTAGTAAATCTTTATTTGTGCTAGCTAGTAAAATGACATTGATTAGTTGCTATACAGCCAATATAACTGTAAACAACTGAATTTGCAATCCAGGGAAATGTTGCAATAAAGGGAACATTTCTCTCTAATTTAATGGCTTAGTATTCTTCGTTTTAACACCAATTGAGGATGCTAGACGATTAATTGCTAAATCTGACTGGGACTGAATTGAAAACAAGACCAAACAATGTTCCAACGTGTTGTGTACCCAGTGGGATAGAGCCTCTTGCTATTGTAATGACTGTACAGTACGCTGAACTGTTTTTGTTTGTGTTGAAGAAAGATGCAGCGCTATGTTTATGACTGTGTGTGAGTGAGAGCTCTGCAGTGAGAAGAGCAGTGTGTGAGCGTTACTTGTAGGATCTATTTTTAGATTGCAGGGACTAGACTCACCCTCCCTTCGAAAGGAGGAAATTGAGTGAATGAGAAAAAGAGACAACCACTCCTGTGTGTATAAGAATGAAGCCTGATATATATACACGTGCACACGTTAACTTGCTTTACTTGTATACTAACCAATATACACTAAAGCAGAAGTAAGGATTATGAGAGCATGAGGAGAAAAGCCTGTGTGTGAAATATGTATGAGGACTTTGGAGATTGGGACCATTGGATGTATTTTTCATCCTCTCTACATTCAATGTATATTTAATAGTGAGTGATTTGGCGCAAGCTGGCATGGGGCCTGTTAGTGGGGTCGTCTACTCCTCTGTGGGTGTGTGGATACCCTGGTTCCTCTGTGTCTCCTTCCTGCTGCAGGTGCTTACACCCCACTGTGGCAGACAGGAGGTCATCGCCCCCTGAGTGTCAAATGCACCAGTCCAGCCTCTGATTAAAGGATTCTGAGCTGCTGAGCTTGAATGCTTGCCATTACAGAAGCAACAGCAGGAGATGGGTGTGTTTGTACGAGTGTGTTTGTGTGTATATCTCATTAAAAGTGACTACATTAACTGCCCTTCCAATCAATTTCAAGATCACGGTAGTGGGGAAATGTACAAGCAGAGGTGCTTCAGGCCTTGGGTTTCCTTGAAGCACATCTTTTATGATTAGATGGTTGTGGCATTACACTTTATTTGACCTGTCAGTCAATTAAACCTGCGCAATACTACTTTTCCTAGATTAATACATTTCTCTGTGAATTGTTGTTGCGTGTTCACACCCATGTCTAAAGTTGTCCTTTTTTGTAAAGCATATCTAAGATAATATTTTTGTTGACTAAAATCTTAGGTCACAATTAGATGTGTTATATTTAACATTGTATTTGAGAATTGGACCCAAAAATGTAAAACTTGAGAACATCACTCCACAATACTCTTTTCCATTGAACTTCAACCTGTTTCCTTCGCTACTCTTCCAAAACGACCTAATCATTCCTTATCAAACTTCTTCGGACTGAAGAAGGGACAATTTGTAATCCCGATAAAGCTGTCAGATGTTGCCACTACTCAAGTGTATCAGGAGATCACGCTAAATATTTGTCACTGTAGCTGTTTTTTCAGATTCTATTACAATTCTAAATGTATTCTTGTTACATGGTCGTTATACCATAGCTAAAACAATTATACAATGGAGCCTCAGAATTTAAACTTTAAAGGTTACAGAAAGCTGTTCAAAATCAAATTCCCCTTTAAGAAATAAAGTAAATAAAACTTATCCATCTCTGACCCCCGAAGAATTGTATATTTAAACCTATATTTGCTTCTAATTAATGGTTAAAAGCATGCTAGCATATTTTACATAATATAATAACAAAACAATGCAATATACTTAATATGCTTATGATTGCACCCTATTTTTTCTATTATTTCTTCTTTTTTAATGGCGTCTTGCACACATTGATGCTGCATTTGAAACGTTGCAACATTGAGTGTTCTGTTGAAAGTGCTGATGTTAAAAGATGGTATTATTGTAAAAAAAAAAATTCTAACAGACCCAACTGTTGGAATAAAGAGGCGTTTGAATTCCAAAGTTCTACTTTGTATCTAATCTAATATTGGCTTCTGTGCAGTACTGTAGATCTGACATCTAAAAGCAACCAAGCCGTTTGTCAGCAAGAAAGTCAAATTATGCATCATTTTAAGGACATTATGGGGACCTGGTTTAGGACAGAGTTCTCTAGAACTCTATCAGTGATCTATTTCTAAAAAGTACTCACCTGTGTTTTGTCTTCCTACACGTTTGAAATGGTACCCCTTTTGAGAGAAGTTTCCTTTTAAGAGTCAGAGGAACTCTCATACGACAGTTTAAACTTTCCAGTATGTTTATGTATATCTTCTGTTTCAAGCACCGTTAAAGTATGATTCGGTATTCACGTGTACTTTAATCATATATATATTTTTTTCAACTGTTGGAACTACTGCTCGCATGTTTAACGAGGGGCACAAATTATATTAACATTATCTAATTTTCTTCTCTCAAAATGAGCTCATAACATGCCTTGAGGAAAGCCAGAAACCGTCTTGACTGTAGATATCATTAATGATCTGTCCCTCTAGAGCTCTTCAGAATTTGGTTCCGCTTCATCCTTACAAAATATCATTAACATTCCCAATTATCACAGTAATGAGAGTGAGTGAGTGAGTGCGTGAGAGACAGAGAGACACATATAGAGAACTATAATTTGTGTGTTCGTGTGTGTGTGTTCTTTTTGTACAAAAGAATGTTATGAAGTTGCAGGTGAAACAAAACAAAACACTCAAACACCTGAGAGCATATGTACCTCTTTCCTTTTGATTCTTAATGATAAGAACACTTGTTTTGATGTGTGGTATGAGACAGAAATGAACAATTCCAGACTTTAGTAGTCATGTGTGTCAATCTATTTAGGGTTGTGTAGTGTATTATAAGTTGTAATATAGCCAGTGTGTGTATACGAGAGACACAGGATAGCTGATACACTAGAAATGATGTGGTTAGGAATTGAGCATCAATAAGAGAGAGTGACAAACAAATGAGCTGATTAAAGGACGATGAGAGGACCTTGTCAACAAGGGGACAGAGAGCTAAAATACAGAAGAGAACTTGACTGAGAACTGAGAAAGGACACGTGAAAATAGAAAATAGAGAAACAAAAAGAGAAAGGGGAGGCAGAGGGTGTGGCCGAGGACGGAGAAAGTGGGGAGAAGAGACTGAGATTGAGATTACAATGCTTCTTTTGCTGTGTTGCTGTGTTAGCGGGTAACAAAACTGGACAAAAAAAGTGTTGCCTATGTCTTTCATCACTGCAAATTATATTAAAAAGGAAACTACTCATTCACACAAACGATGAGCAGCAAGAGCCACACCCTTGCAGATTTTCAGGCATCAACATAAACTTCCAGTAAACATACATACTGTCTGGATGAAGGTCTGAATGAAAATCTCTTTGTTCATGTTTGTGTGTTTCCTCATTTCGCTGTTTATTACTAATGGTTTGTTACTCTGTCCTTTTTTTTACAATTACACTAGCCTGCTCATTCATCCACTCCTTTCCCTCAGCCTTTTTTGAGCCATGAATTATTAATGAATGGACCTCCATAATGCAGCCAAATAAAGCTGAGAGACAGAAAAGAAAGAGAGAGAGAGAGAGCATATAAATGAATGGAGATTGAGAAACTGAGAATGAAAACATTATGGTATATGAATCAGTATGTATTCACTTTGTATGTAGTTTTTAGTACATTATCTCACCTCATTATGAATTTATGAACACTATGCAATAGCCAAGCATTTTGCAATTAGCTAAGAAGATTTGACAGCATCACAATTTGCATCACCAGACTAAAGTCCCATGTGGGCGGGATTTTAGCACCAGGGGTAGCAGCTTCAACTCTATGCAGTTTTAGTCGTAGTCTGTGGAAGATCCTTTAGCATTGTTAATTCCACACCAATCGTTGGTGTTCTGTATTATAACCATGTGTGTCAGAGAGAGCTCTATATTTATGCTCTGTGTGTTGGAATCATTTTTATTTTATAGCCATGTATTTCAAAGACAGCTCTGTATATTGTCTCTCTGTGTTAGGAAAAGCCTTCTATTTTTAGCTCTGTGTGAAATGAACAGCCCTGTTTTTCAATGCTGCATGTGAGGGACAGCATTGAAACACAGGGCTGATCCAATCACACAGAGCTACAGCATTTGTCACGGGACTAGTAGGTTTTTGACGCAGTTACAGAGAGTGGAAAGGTCCCAAGGAGGAAGGATCTTCTTTATTTTTATATTTAATGGATATAACATTTGACTGGAATTAAGCTCTGTGTTTCAGCACTGTGTTAGGGACAGCTCTGTGTTTTAATATTGTGTTAGGGACATCTCTGTGTTTCAGCACTGTGTTAGGGACAACTCTGTTTTTTAATATTGTGTTAGGGACAGCTCTGTGTTTCAGTACTTTGTTAGGGACAGCTCTGTGTTTCAGCACTTTGTTAGGGACAGCTCTGTGTTTTAGTAATGTGTTAGAGACAGCTCTGTGTTTCAGTACTGTGTTAGGGACAGCTCTGTGTTTCAGTAAAGTGTTAGAGACAGCTCTGTTTTTTTAAACTATTGTGTTAGAGACAGCTCTGTGTTTCAGTACTGTGTTAGGGACAGCTCTGTGTTTCAGCACTGTGTTAGGGACAGCTCTGTGTTTTAGCACTGTGTTAGGGACAGCTCTGTGTTTCAGTACGGTGTTAGGGACAGCTCTGTGTTTCAGCACTGTGTTAGGGACAGCTCTGTGTTTCAGTAATGTGTTAGGGACAGCTCTGTGTTTCAGCACTGTGTTAGAGACAATGTTAGGGACATTAGCTCAGTATATAACCTCGTGTTAGAAAGAGCTTTATTCATTAGTTCTATGCCGGTTTTGGACCCAATCACAGAGCATGGGTCAGACAGGGTTGGGGAAACATCCAGTCCAAGATCAGAACATCTGGGGTTTAAGTGGTCTAGCTTTATGGACATGTGATGCATACATTTTAGTCTGTGTATGTTTTTTGAGAATATTGCACAATTCATTGACACATCTTAAATGGTGATAACCTTTGCATACATTTGTAAATGTACTTTATTTTTGCCCTTCCACCACTTTCTCCGAGAAACCATCTTTTGACTTAATACAAGCCTCTCCCAATCAGTGAAAGTTTACTAAAATAAAATTTAATGTAAAAACATTTGTATAAATCATGCCCTTGCTGGAGGAACAGTTCTCAGAATTCCAGTCATGTGGCTTTTATGCTTTTTTGGAATGCTTTTTAATCTTTTATGGTTTAAGGTAAAAAGACATATAGACTTCAAGAAGTGTATTTGGCAAGGGTCTGTAGTGTGAAAGGGCATTAAAAAGCTGAAATGTCTTTTGGCAACAAAATCACTAACATGAAAATGGGTGCAGGTTTCCTGGTATTTCTTGGAAAGTCTAGTTCACTGAAAATCAGTGTGTGGTCATATCATTCATACACAACTGATGCAAATCAGCACATTTGTAATCGATAATTTGTTGTGGAGAGTGCATGCAGCTCACAGTAAATGCAAAATCATCATACTGCACTAATAAATTTGTTTTTACATTCTCTGTATTGTTTCATTACACACACACACACACACACACACACACACACACACACACACACACACACACACACACACACACACACACACACATACAAGGTATATTTTTCCAGGAGAAAATGTAAGACTAGTTTTAAAAACCATGCTTATTGTACACCAGTTACAGCATTCTACTAAACAAGTGCATCGTGCTTTTAGCTACCACTTGATGGTAATGGGCGGGGAAAACTCATAAAGACATAAATTAGGTTAATTGGTCACTTTAAATTGGCCCAGTATCTGAACTATTTTGATGAAACCTTGCTCCTGTCACAAATAATCACTAATGCTGATCTGAAATAATATAAAACAAACAAATAGACAACCAAAAAAGATTTCTAGGTGTGTGTTTGAGACAGATCTCTATTTGTATTTAATCCCTGTCTGTTAAGGACGGCTTGAATTCAAGATGGATGCTTAATGGCTTCACTGGAACAACAGTAACTCTATTGTGTCTATGTCCACCTCTATTTTTGTTTGGAATTAGCCATCCGGAGACATGAGAAAATTCTATATGACTATTAGTTCCGTAGGAATGCTGAGTGTAGGAATGCTTCCTTGGTATGTTATTCTGGACAGATTTTAAGGTCACCAAGGCCTTGCAAGGGAACATACCAGTGAGAAAGCATTAAAAAGCAATGTTACTGGATGGGGAAGTGAGGCAAGTGTGGAGCACAACATAAGATACTGAGACATGACTGAATGGAAACATCATGAATACCAAAATCAAGCTACATGGGCTTCCACTTCAGAAAGCTGATCCATTCACCACATATGGAGTTCACAACTGCAAAATGTTAAAGTTGGATGAACGTAATGTTGAATCTGGTAACATTAAACCTTTATTACATGTAAAATGTACCATTACTACACCATGGCCATTGTTCATCATGGCTGGACATTAGAACCAAGCAAATCTCTTTTACCAGTGTTTAACCAGCATGTAAATTTTGCAACAAGGGAAAAATAACACACTGGCAAAGCAACACCCCTCGCCCACATAAGCAGTTCTGACCACTTAACTGTTATGCTAACGCCTGCATACAAACCATGGGTGAATCAGGCATGCCAGTTCTTAAGGAAGGCAGTGTCTGGCCGCAGAGTGCCATCCCTACACTGTAGGATTGTTTTGATACCACACAGTGGGATGTGTTCAAAGAGACTGTCATGTATGACAACAGCACTGACTTAAAGACATATACAGAGTCTGTCATTGGTTACAGTAACAGTTGCATAAAGGACGTGACTGCTGTGAAAACCATCTTGATGTATGCCAACTGGAAATCCTGACTGACTGGGGAAATCTGTTTGCTGTTTGCCAAAATACAACTTTTAGATCTAGAGACGCTGTAGTCTAAAGGCTGACTAAAATCTATCCCACGTATCAGAGAAGCAAGGTAAAAGGATGAACTGAACCTCAACATTCATATCACAGACACTAAAGACACTTGGCTGTGGCATGGTCTCCAGATTGTAACAGAATACAATACTACCCCTCAAACATGCCACAGGGACCCAGATAGGCTTACTCACCTTTTTGTGTGTTTTAATGAATAAAATAACATTCTCTAATAACATCTCAGTGCAAAAATATAAACAATCATACAGGTGTCGTAACCAGCCACAGCAAAGAGAGCCTTTGCTATTGGTAATCCCTGAAAGGTTGCAGGTCAAGGTAAAATACATTCTCAAGGAGTGTGCAGACCATCTCAAGTAGTACCCACCTGCCTCAGGACTGCAACCATTCTCAAAAACCACAGCCCGGTCGACATGAACAACTTCCTCCATGTTGCCCCCACTTCAAAAGTATTTGAACGACTGGTGATGCAAGGGGTCAGAATCAAGCACCAAGAATCAGTAGCATCAAGTTCCTTATGGTGCACATGGTGGACAATCTTTCCATGACCACTAACGCAGGTGGACTGAGTGCTTTGTTATGGGGACTTGATTTATTGTATATACAGTACAGATACTGTAAGTTTATATGTGTACTGTTTGTATGTGGGAACGGTATCATATTCGTGATTGTATGTACAGTGCCTTGCAAAAGTATTCGGCCCCCTTGAACTTTGAAACCTTTTGCAACATTTCAGGCTTCAAACATAAAGATATCAAATTGTAATTTTTTGTGAAGAATCAACAACAAGTGGGACACAATCGTGAAGTGGAACGAAATTGAATATTTGAAACTTTTTTTTACTGAAAAATTGGGCGTGCAAAATTATTTAGCCCCCTTACATAAATACGTTGTAGCGCCACCTTTTGCTGCGATTACAGCTGCAAGTCGCTTGGGGTATGTCTCTATCAGTTTTGCACATTGAGAGACTGAAATTTTTGCCCATTCTTCCTTGAAAAACAGCTCGAACTTAGTGAGGCTGGATGGAGAGTATTTGTGAACAGCAGTTTTCAGCTCTTTCCACAGATTCTCGATTGGATTCAGGTCTGGACTTTGAATTGGCCACTCTAACAGCTGGATACGTTTATTTGTGTTACGTAGCCTACCTGGTGCGCTCGTGGTTGGTCCAGTGGCCATTACAGAGCGTCCGGCGAAGGCAGTTTATGTTAGGCGCGTGTTTAACGACGTGATATCGTACACCTGGGGGCTCTACTATAAAAGCGGAGCTCCCAGCATTGTCCGTTGCCACGTCGTTAACAAACATGGTCCTTCGGTCACGTCACGATTTATTTAACGAATGCATGGTTCTTCGGTCGCAGCGCGCCTCGTTTAGGGAACGCACAGCTCCTCATTCGCGACCTATAGTCCTTCAGTAAGATTGTCGGTTATATCCTGGGGCCAATGGATGCGTACGAGGGGAACCTGCGAGGTAAATTTAGCCCCGTAGAGACTCATCCTAGGTTTACACGTTCCTGTTTGCGCTCGGCTTCTGTCGAGCCTCCCTTAATCCGGCTCCGCACTCCAATTGGGACATGACCCGGTTCCCCTTCTGCGTGCCAAACTGTACACTGTAGCGCCCTCTGGCGCTTCGATGCGCTCCAGCGCCACTCGATTTGGGAGACGTCCCAAATCGGTGTCTCGTCGTGCTCTGAGCACATTTGACCTTTGTCTCGCCAGCTGGGGGTTCCCCTTTTGTGTTTTGTGGAGTGGAGAGCCTTTTGCTCTGTCCTTTTAGTTAATCCCTTTTCGTTATTACATTTCCCCATTCTTATTATACGTCGTGGGGTTCCTTCAGTCCCGCATCTTTGAGTCCACGCCACATATCATAACACATTTGGGTTTGTGTCCTAATTTTTTTTTTACCACATGTTGGTTTGTGTCCCAATACTTTTGGGTCCCTTACTTCCAGGTAAACTCTCTATTCCTTTGTGGTTGAATGAAAGTGAATCCCTGCAGTCATATTCCCAAATGAATGAGACCGGTCCTAAATCGGTACCAAAAGCGAAATGTAAATGAATGTAAGAATGAAAAATGCTCGGTTATATAAGCTAATAATTAACACTTATTATTAATAGCAGCATAATCTGACTCTACTTATCACTTTAAGTTGTAATAAATATCAATTCTGTGATAAATAATAGGATAATAAACTCTATAAGGTATAATCCATGAAGCCCTATAGACGTTTAATCCACTATCAGTACTCAAATCTGTACAGATGTGATTCGATTTGCTTTGGAACCCGGCGCTAAAGGGCGTCGCCGTACCGTCCCTGTCCTCAGACGTGTGAGAGACGGTCTATAAATTGCTTATCAGGAGCGGTCAGGTGGTCTCTCCCACTGAGCGCCAGCCCTCCGAGTCACGATTAGCCTTTAAAAGCGAAGCGTTTAATTGAAATCTCGGAGCTCCCGCTGCTCTCACTTTGAAATAATGGCCAGCTCGGTATGAAAAGGAGCTTAAAGTACAGAACCGGCAGCCATGTCCTGCAGCAGCACATCAGCTCTGCTTTAGAACCTGTAGCAGATGGATTACCGCCCGACCGAGGGCTCACATACTAAAGCAGGAACGGGGGGAGAGTCTATGTGGAACCTTCGTGGGTTCCTCCAGAGGGTTATGGTGCCAGAAACATTTTATTTATGCCGTCCGGACACATGGTGAGACAAAACAGCCAGGGGGAATTCCCCCCCCCCCAATTTGATTCAAATGTAAACCATGTTTGTCAAGCAATAAATCTGTGTCCTAATACTTTTGGCCACATGTAAGTTTGTGTCTTAATACTTTTGACTCCATGCTGGTTTGTGTCTTAATACTTTTGACTCCATGCTGGCTTGTGTCCTAATACTTTTGACTCCATGCTGGTTTGTGTCCTAATACTTTTGACTCCATGCTGGTTTGTGTCTTAATACTTTTGACTCCATGCTGGTTTGTGTCTTAATACTTTTGACTCCATGCTGGTTTGTGTCTTAATACTTTTGATTCCATGCTGGTTTGTGTCCGAATACTTTTGACTCCATGCTGGTTTGTGTCCTAATACTTTTGATCACCTGTCAGTTCTTTTATCAGTTACACCTTTGTCCCCGAATTTTCTTTCTTGTCCGTTTTTATCCATGAGAGCTAAGGGCTCAGCTGTGCAAAAGATTTGCACGCCAGACATTTAAGATAATTTCCTCGCTCCCCTCAGTTGAGTAAGAACTGAACATCATCTGCGTGGTACGATTTTATGTTCATGTAATAATCTGAGCTGCATTTATAACGTTTTATTTGAGAGAAATCATTAAAAGGGATCGTTTTAAGCCGAACATCAGGGTCGGTCATCAGAAGTGGAAATTAGATTTCTATTATGTTCAGAATAAAATCGCTCCACTGCGCTTTACGTTCGTACACGGTAACAGCGGATCGAATCAAAACTCCCCCAAAGTGCACCAGAGGGAAATTTATAATTTATTCGACTCGAGTGACGCTGTAAATGAGACGACTGTTTTTTTTTAATATGTTACAATATCTTCAGTGTAAAACTGAGATCCTCATGTATTATTGATTTGTGTAAGTGAAGCTCTGAGGACGAGTTATGATTGATTTAAAAAAAAAACAGAATCACCAGAAAGAAAGATTTACAGCAGCATACAGAGGAATTAATATTACTATTACTACGAATTAATAATACCCTGTACCATTCTTTTATTTGTTTATTTTGAGCTCATTTATTTCCTTACCTATTTTGCCATTGTTTATTATTCAAATTGCTTCTTTTCTTTCTTTTTTTCTTTCCTTTTTTCTTTCTTTGTTTTGAACTCATTTATTTACCTATTATTTATTTATTTCTCCCTCTCTTTTTCATTAAAATTGTTTCTTTCTTTCTTTGCTTTGAGTTCATTTACAAACTGGATTTCAAAAAAGTTGGGACACAACAAATTGTGAATAAAAACTGAATGCAATGATGTGGAGGTGCCAACATCTAATATTTTATTCAGAATAGAACACAAATCACAGATCAAAAGTTTAAACTGAGAGAATGTATCATTTTAAGGGAAAAATATGTTGTTTCCAAATTTCATGGCGTCAACAAATCCCAAAAAAGTTGGGACAAGGCCATTTTTACCACTGTGTGGCATCCCCCCCTTCTTCTTACAACACTCACCAGACGTCTGGGGACAGAGGAGACCAGTTTCTCAAGTTTAGAAATAGGAATTCTCTCCCATTCATGTCTAATACAGGCCTCTGACTGTTCAATCGTCTTGGGCCTTCCATGTCGCACCTTCCTCTTTATGAATGTTCTCTATAGGTGAAAGATCTGGACTGCAGGCTGGCCATTTCAGTACCCGGATCCTTCTCCTGTACTCCAGCTCCTGAAATTTTGAAGCAACATATTTTTCCTTTAAAATGTTACGTTTACTCAGATTAAACTTTTGATCTATGTTCTATTACGAATACTATATTGACATTTGCCATCTCCACATCATTGCATTTTTTTATTCACACTAAATTTCTTTAGCGTCCCAACTTTTTTGGAATCCGCTTTGTATGTAATTCAGAAATGCTATTGAATCTTTTTTCGTTTTGCATTTTTACATTCTTATACCATGATAGGTGTAGCAGAGGTCCCATTTTCACACCTCAACAAGATGAGGCTATATGTGCTGTGGTCGTAGCAAATAATGCCATTAGGCTGAGGTAGACCATTGTACAGGACAAAATATTAAATATTCAAAATATTTAATCTGTAAGCGTCTGCCTTTGTACTGTTTCTGAAACGTTTAATTTCAAAGAAACGGTGTAATGATAATATTTTTTACAAAACCCAACGATGCTTTACAACCAGTGCAACACGAGTCAAATACAATTAACACTCAACATAGGCTGGACTGAACACTACAGGAGATTCTTTGTTAACAAACTGCAGTGTAAACAACACGGTAAAATAGTAATACTGTACAGGGTGAGTCAAATATCACAGGACAACGTTTTATTCGGGAAACAAAAGGTAAAATGACATATCTGAATACCCCAGCAGGTAATGGGGCCAATGTCTGACCAATGACGACCATCTTCAAAACCGCCATATTGGCTCATGGGCAAGTTTTTCCAATGGAAAGGTGATCATGTAGCATATCAAAGAAGATCAGAATTGTCTCACAAATCAGACTTGTGGTTCAATAATTATCAACACGGAAAGTTCAAATGTTTTGCTGTTCATCACAGGTACCTGAAGATGGAATTGATGATTCTGGTGTCTGGGTAACACAGCTGCCGTATCATAGCAACAGACTTCAACAACCGACACCCAGAAAGATCAGTAATTTCACACAGCACCGTTACATCCCTCATAACCCACTGTAGACGACAAGAAACGTAGTGATCATTCAAAGAGAGATAGATGAACCGTGCATGGACAGTTACTAAAATAAACACACTAACAAACAAACAAAAAATCGTTTAAAAAAACAACAAAGACCAACATATTCTGTGTTTTGGATGCCATGGTAGTCAATCCTCAGCATGAAATGGAAAACTGGGCTAATTAACCAGCATAAACCAGCATTAACCGGTAACATGTAGTTATACTAAACAGCACAAGTTTGTACTCACATCTCATACTAATTGCATATAGTGTATCCAAAACATTACTTTGATGGATTAATTTTAGAATTTCATAGCAATTAATATTTCACGATAAATATATATATTTATTTATTTATTTATTTTTGGCAAAACATGGCATTATGTACACTTTGTGCCCCCTAGTGGTGATTTTGACCCACAATTCACAACCCAGTCCTGTCATTAGTAATTATTCATTACCTGAACTGGGCAATGTTAAAAATGAAAAGCTATGTTTCTCCATATTTCACAAGTCAGGTGCTATTATTGGTGTTTCCACCCATGGCAGTCAGTAATGAACGTACAGTAGGTTCACCCAGTAATTATCGTTCAGCCTTTGTACAGCTGATAAGACCAGTGGCCTTCATATAAAGTGTTAGTAAAATAATTCCATATTCCCTTAAGACTGATCAAAGGGACAGACAGAGCTTTACTGATCCCAAACAAGTTACATTGCAGTAACAGACAAATTACACATGAAGTATACGTTAGTTCAGGATAAGGCGAGAGGGCTAAGCAAAAGTTTCAGTAATGCATTTTATCTACTGATATTTACAATTACATAATTGAAATTGCTCTAAATGGCACCAGCTGTAGAGTTACACATGTCACCACTGGTCTCTGTCATGAATAGGACATTCTTCATTATTAAATAATAAATATAATAATAAATGATTATTATTTATTTTGTTTACTGTAACGTACCTGATGCCTTTGCTTTAGTAATCTAATATGGCTTTTCTTTGGTAATTCATATATGATTATAAGTGGCCAGAACATAGAGTAGTGCTTCATCATGACCTTACCTCCCTTTGGATTGGATTAGCCGTACAGTCGCGGCCGACTCTCGGTCACTTGATGGATCATGGATCTCCACACATTTCTGTCTTTCATCCATGTGAATAAAGTATTTCGGCAGGATAGGGGAGTAGTTTGCCATTGCTTTCTCCACCCCTCCCCATTTATCCGGGCTTGGGACCGGCGTGCAGCTGTTTCCAGTTA
>JAUZST010002367.1:0-18106 GCA_034779995.1 Parotocinclus haroldoi | reverse complement strand
CCCACCACTTTCTTGATTTTGTTCAAGTGCAGTCCGTCAAGAGAAGGTATCAGATCACACTGGATAAGTTCTTCAAAGGCTGACTGGAATTTAGTAAGAACTTGTTTTTTTTAAAGTATTATTATATTATTATTAAAGGTTTTTTTAAAGGTATTATGCTTCATATGCTGAGTATCTATACATTGTGTTGTAGATCGTTTCAAAAACTTGTTTGTAAATTTATTTTTCAATTAACAAAGTTGGTAAGCAACAGTAGTTCTTGTTTGTGCGTTCGCTATACGTGTAAATCGCACAATAAAGGTTTAATAAACATCTAATATGTTACATAGCACATGTCGTCTTGTCTTTTATGACTATGTTATAGTGTCTATATATCTAAAATCTAAAACCACAAATCCAGTGGTGAAACTGGACAGCACCTCACATCTGCTCTGTCTCATTCAAAGTGATTTACACCTGTAAAAACATACAACCAAATAACCAGGGCAAGCTGTTTCTGGTTATACTATGAATAATACTTGTTTGCAGAAACAAATCCTCTCTCTATTCTATACTCTTACAAACATGTTAACTACAGCCAACAATTCACACCAAGTGGCTGTAATTTCATTCAACATGACAGCTATAAGGGGTGCTCAAGGAAAAGGTTAATATGACACAACAATTTTGGCAGCACGTCTCATGTTTATGACATGTTTTTGATGTTTTTTATGAAGTACGTTGAAATAGGCATGTTATACAGCAAAAGCGAAAGTTGCACAACTATCCCAACATATGCTGCTGCTCTAAGTGGTGTTAAGCTGTTAAGCAGGGACTGACACCATGATGAATGTTGGGGCACCTTTCTCTCTCAGATGCACTTACCTTCAGGGCCCATTCGCAGTCACTTAGAGCCTCCTTATACTTCTTCAGCTTGATAAAGGCCTGAATGATCAATGAGAAAGCAAACTTTGGTAACATAGTTAGGGTTTCCTGATTTATTAAATATCACACTTCAGCACTCTAAATGGAGGGAACCTGTGCTCTGTTAGTGTACAGGACTTGCATGTCGCGAAGCTGCTCCAGACCCTCAGTATAAGCATTCACAGCCAATTCATATTCTCCCATCGTAAAAGCCTTATTTCCTTGCTCCTTCAAGGCTGGGGATCAAACAGAGGGAAGAGACAGGGACATTATTTAGCTGGCTAACACGACTGTGGATTCAGAATCAGTAATTCACACGATGCACCATTTGCCCTCTTCTCTCTCTCTTGTCTCCTCTTTCTTCTTTCCTCTGCGTCTTGTTCTAATGCTTTCATGAAAGTCTCTGAAAGAATCAGAGGGATTTAAAAGCAGCAAACAAGTTTCGACAAGATCTAGAACTTTACTAAAAAAAAGGAATTTGTCATCCCGTACACAAGTACATATCACTTGGATAAAAAGTAATATCAAGGATGGGCACAGTGGTTAGCACACCTAGCACTTATATGTATTTATATAGGGCAGACCTACCTGGATTTGGACCGAGTGTATGTGTTGCATCCTAGAAATCGGCAGAAGACAAGCTTAGTAAATCAGCATCAGCCATAAGTTTAAAACCACTTGTGAAATGAATCGATTTAACTTGGTAATCTTCTGCAGCGAAACCTTGGTTCCTGGAATTCGTTTGGATGTTATTTTGCCAAATGCCCCAACATGCCCCGACCAAGTACACGTTATTAAAATACTCTGGATAAAGCTGGATTTTAACCTCCTCACTCCTCCTGTTCCCATTTTCTCTACAGAGCAGAATTTTTTGAATGAAAGAGCAAATCAGTTTTACAATAAGCATACAATACGTGATCATAAGGCTGTTAGTATATGTAAAATGTGTATATACAAAATTCTAAAATTGTCCAGTCCATATCCATACTGTCCTCTACTTCGCCTTTCTCATTACTCAGTGTCATGATTTGGAGTCTCTGGATAATAAAAGATAATTGCCTTGTGCTTCCACTATCCCCCTTTGTTTCCAAACACTATAGGAATTTATTTTAAACACTGGAACTCACAAAACAGGGTTCAACCTTCACTTTTTACAAGCAACCAGAACATTCACTGTCCCCAACCATTTTTCTACTGTCCTGAACATATACTAACATACCATTGCACTTAGAAAATACAATATATTCAACATATTTTATTTAATTCCGGAACAACAAGTAAATAAAATCAATTTCACTTTACTTAAATTTTCACAAAATCACTTTAAACATGTGCTCATCTCTCCTGTCCCGCTTTGGACCCTCTGTTAATAATTTGTTACCATGACCATGACTTCATGACTATATTTCTATATAATATAATACACACATACAGGGGTTGGACAATGAAACTGAAACACCTGGTTTTGGACCACAATAATTTATTAGTATGGTGTAGATTGTGGTGGCCAATACAGCGTCAATTCATCTTTAATCCATCCTGCACAGTGGTCAGAGGGATTTTAAGCCATTCTTCTTGCAGGATAGTGGCCAGGTCACTACGTGATGCTGGTGGGGAAAAACGTTTCCTAACTCGCGCCTCCAAAACACCCCAAAGTGGCTCAATAATATTTAGATCTGGTGACTGTGCAGGCCATGGGACATGTTCAACTTCACTTTCATTTTCATCAAACCAATCTTTCACCAGTCTTGCTGTGTGTATTGGTGCATTGTCACCCTGATACACCACCTTCAGGATACAATGTTTGAACCATTGGATGCACATGGTCCTCCAGAATGGTCCTTGGCAGTGACGTGCCCATCTAGCACAAGTATTGGGCCAAGGGAATGCCGTGATATGGGAGCCCAAACCATTATTGATCCACTTCCATGTTTCACTCTGGACATGCAACAGTCTGGGTGGTATGCTTCTTGGGTTACTCTCCCGGATGTGGGGAAAACAGTAAAGGTGGACTCATCAGAGAACAATACAACAATACATTTCACATTGTCCACAGCCCAAGATTTGTGCTCCTTGCCCCATTGAAACCGACCTTTGGCACTGGGATGAGTGACCAAAGGTTTGGCTATAGCAGCCGTGTATATTGACCCTGTGGAGCTCCCGACAGACAGTTCTGGTGGAAACAGGAGAGTTGGGGTGCACATTTAATTCTGCTGTGATTTGGGCAGCCCTTGTTTTATGTTTTTTGGATACAATCCGGGTTATCACCCGAACATCCCTTTCAGACAGCTTCCTCTTGCATCCACAGTCAATCCTGTTGGATGTGGTTTGTCCTTCATGGTGGTATGCTGACATTACCCTGGATATCGTGGCTCTTGATACATCGCAAAGACTTGATGTCTTGGTCACTGATGCGCCAGCGAGACGTGCACCAACAATTTGTCTTCTATTGTACTCTGCTATGTCACCCATAATGTTGTGTGCATTGCAATATTTTGAGCAAAACTGTGCTCTTACCCCGCTAATAGAACCTTCACACTCTCCCACACTAAAATGACAGGTGTTTCAGTTTCATTGTCCAACCCCTGTATGTCTGGGTTATATTTACTGATAAATAAATAAAAACATGTAGGACGATATATTACAAAGTCAATGAATACGGTCAATTCCTGATTGGACAGCTTTTTTTAAATGGTTTCTAACAGAAGTTGCTGAATTTTTATATCTTTACAGCAACAATACTGTGCGCTGAGCAAGACGCACTGATGGGATTTCAAAATGTGTGCTGGTATTTTTCCCAGTTCAAAACTCACAAAGAGCTACTACAATTTATTTCCTCTGTTTTGCACACAAAAGAACGCATGTTGCAAGGAGACAGTGATTGTACGGATGTGTGATGAGCATTTGACATCCTGTAACAAGAACAAGCAGATTGACTTCAGTATTCAGTCAGGAATAAAAGAATCAAGTGCAGTCTTTTAACTTGAACCGAAATTACATTTGTTTGATTACTGTTCTATCATATTATATATCTAGTTCTCTCATATTTACATATATATATATATAAATAAAAGGGTTAGTTCTTAACCAACTTAACCCCTGTTTTTGATCCATGCTGTGTTCATACACACCAGAATCCATTTGGAACAAGACCCAGCTACTTAAGGGGGTCCCAGCCCACTTGTTCGGATCGGACGGCAGCGTTCACACAGGACTCATTTGACCATGTTTCATGCTGTTTTAGTTGCATTTTTTGTGTAACCTATCAACACTACGTGAATCACAACATCCCAAGCCTAACAAATAAAAGCATAAATAATGATATATCTAAGTACAATACTAAGTATGTTTCTAATTTCATGTGTCTAGCTATAGTTTACATATACCATTTCCATATACCCGTTAAAATACAAACGCAGGACATTTCACTAAGTTTGTGCACCCCTCTTTTCTTCTAATGCAATAAGCCAGCCATCTCTGTGTTTTTGGAAAGCCTTGGCAGGTTAAGATTAAGGCCCCTATGCACGAGTACGCTCAAATTAATATATATACATAAAATGTATAATGTTATTTACCGCAGGTGTGCTCTGGCATGAGGGGTTTTTATTAATGACCGTCCGGTTTATCTGAGTTTTGCACGATTTCTCTTCTTCCATGGAGGCGAGAAGGCGATCAGCTTCCAACACTGCTTTCTCCTGGATGGAAACATCTTCAGAGTTCAACTCCTTCAGCAGCTCACCTGCAAGCACACAACCAACGTCAGATGCTTCTCTCTGATATACTTAATTACGTACTGTACATTTGAGTCAGCAACGTACATGTTTACAACAATTGCATGACCACATAAATAAAAGGAAATAGAGGCCAAAGCTTCATGAAAAAGTGGTACGTCCATTTTTGGACATAGCCTATAATATATTTGTTTATCTAAACACACAGTAACAGTAAAGCTGTATACATTCTTTTTATGTTTTCAGTGAATTATTTGTTCCTTATGATTAACGTACTCACTGAAATTAAACCTGTATATTTGTCTTTTTAAGAAACGGGGATTATTTAAAGAACGATGACTCACAATACATGTATTTATACAAATACATTACACAATGTTGTTGTACTGTCAAATTTTAACTGTATCATATTAGTCTACACACATCAGATAATTCATTATTAACTAATCTATTAAACTACAATCGACATCGTGAAATGTATTTCGTTTTGGTGTGCCACCCCAAAATCTGCAGTGGCCCCATGTGGCCACCCCTATGAAAACTTTTTGGGGGCGCCACTGGGAACAAGGTGGGAGCCAGTCCTAGACAGTACAGCGCGCGCACACAGACGCGCTCTTTCTCGATCTGGACACTTTAAAGACAGCAACTGACCTAACGCATGGAGGCAGTACGTGCAGACACTACGAGGAGAACATACCCAAACTCCACACTGCCAGGCCTCTGAGCCGTATCTCTGGAGCTCTTTTTGACACACCGATTTCATTAAGCAGCATATCTGTCCAACTGGTACTTTACTGGTTCTACAAACGTGAACGTGAACTGGATACAGCGCTAACTCAATAACAAACAGGACGCTAGCGTTGGCTAGTTAGTCATACAAGCTAAACGAATCCGTTTGATTTTGAACTACATTTATTGGAACAATATATTTAGATCTAAATACTTACTTGTGTGGTTAACGCGTTTCAAAAACTTTTCCAAATGTTCCGCTTCACACAAATCCATACTTATTTAATCCCAAACGCGAACCAACGCAGTCAAGTTGTGCGTCATTTAGGTACACGCTGTAACCATAGTAACGACGGGACCAGGCTTTGCTACAAGCGCGTCCTTTTGTCCCAATTGGCAAAGCGTACAGCACTTTGTATTTTAAAGGTTATTTTAATAATTTATCGTTTTAATTCAGTTCAGTTCAAATTTATTTATATATTACATTGGAGCATTGTCTCTAAGCAGCTTTACAATCTTATATTATCTTAAAAGGCCAACCCAAAATTGAGCAAGCCTAGGGCTACAGTGGCGAGGAAAAACTCCCTGAAAGTACAAGGAAGAAACCTTGGGAGGACCAAGACTTAAAATGGGACCCGTTCTCCATGGATGACCTAGATGTTAATTTAGTAAATACTTAAAAGTATATGCTAAATTTACTAAGTAATAGTAAAATTAAGTAAATAATATAATTTAAATAAATTATATTTATAAAAATTTATAAAAATAAAAATGTAAGTTAGTAATAAAATCAATAACAAAATCTATTTTAAAACAAAATACATTTTAAAATCAGTCCTCAGTGGGAGGTCCTTGGAGGCACATCGTCTCTTAGTGACTAAATGATGGAGGGAGTTACTGCATTTTGGTGGGACTGGGTTCTGTTGATGAAGACCAGTATAGGTGATGCTAAGTTGAAGGAACGTCCAAGTATGTGGTGCTGAAACTGGTACCGGAACATCTCTTCTGAGAGAAAAGAGAAAATGTAGTTACTTAAGGATAGCATACTTGATATAGATACTTGCGTTACCAAGCAGTTGAACAGGGGTTCCTAATAACGTGGCTGGTAAGTATACCTTCCCAGGTACTCTGTCCAGGGATTGTTCCGACCTTGTGCCCTGTGTTGCTGGATTGGACCTAACCCCCATGACCCTGGCTTGAATTGAGTGGATATGGAAATTGAATGGATTAGTGGCTTTGGTGTCTTCCCACATTCGAGACGTTAGGCTAAGTGTGTCCCAGTGTGGTTAAGTGTGTGTGTGTGTGTGTGTGTGTGTACTCTACAAGCCAGGGCTGGTTCCCATATGTATGTATTGTATTTGTTACAGTTATATATAGTTGCGCAGTCTCATTTCTTAGCCGCCCGTCAATAAACATGCTGTTTTGGATTCTTATAGTAAATACAGAGAACACTGAGGTGTGGTATGGAGGATGTGGACGTCCTGTTTGAATTGATGTCCCGTGCTTCTTAAGGTCAGTAGGGATTTTGGAGATTATCTACAGCTATCTACTGTTAATCCACTTAACCCAGACAGCCCAGTGCTTTCTTAGTACAGACTAGGTTTATAACCGTTTCCCTCAGTATTACAGCATATGAGAGAGTGAGTGACAATCAGGGGGGTGAGAGATAAACAGAAAAGGAGACAATGCTGAAAAAAAAAGATAGATAGATCTCACCAGAATTCTTTATCAGATGTTCTGAAGAGGCGTGATGAGCTCTCAATTGAGCTTTACTGGACATTCTCATTGCTCGCTCATCCTATCATATTTAGTACAGCAAATATTTCATCCATCTGTTTGTTAGAAAATTTGAACTTTACAGTTTATTTTTCGTTTGGCCGAGGCATTTTGTTACCATATAGATTTAGAGAGGATAAACTTTGAAGGGTTGGAAACAGAACAGTGGAATGAATGAAGACATGCTCTGTGTGTGTTCCAGTCTCTTCAGGTCTCCGTGTGCGTTTGGCTGGCGCTATTACTGATGTCATCTAATCGTTTCTCTTCTGAGCATGAATAGATGGAAACAGAAGAAAAATAATGCCTTAATTGAAAATTTGCTCTTTTGAGTTTTACTTTTTTGTGTTGTGATGCTTTACATCCATCCACTCATTATCTTAGGGGCACGGGCCAGCCGGCGCCCACCCAGCAACTCTGGGCACAAGGGCAGGAACAACCCTAGATGGGGCGCCAATCCATCGTAGGGCACACACACACACACACACACAGTCTCGCACAAAGGGCCACTTTAGAGACACCAATTAACCTAACACGCAAGTCTTTGGGTTGTGGGAGTACCCGGAGTAAACCCACACAGACACGGGGAGGTCATGCAGACTACATACAGAAAGGACCCAGGCCGCTCCACCCTGTGCCTTGCTGTGAGGCAGCGGTGCCACCCACCGAGCCACCGTACTGCCAGCTGATGAGTTGCTTTACATTTGAGCTAAATTGAACTACATTCATTCAGTTAATGTAAACGGGTCCAAACTAAATGAATCCCAATTTAAGTAATCTTTAGATTATGGAGAGTGTGATTGTAATATAGTACTAAATTCAGAAGTTTATTTAAGAGTATGTACAAAGAGTGAATAATAACATAACATAACATCTCTTTCTTCTTTTCTAAGGTGACGTTTCTGTGTGCAGTGAAGGAACTGTCCTGCATGATGACCCACCCCCGACCTGTGCTGTTCCTGCTCCTGTTCCTCTGCAGCACGGCCTCATCAGGTAAAGCTGTGTTCCTCGTCATTTCTCTCCTTCCTCTCAGCCTCATGACCATTAGGAAGCCTCCTTATCATCGCTGTGCTTTTGCTTATAGAGATGGCAGTGACCGATGATTTATGACCTGTAGCTCTGAGAGCTTTGTGGTTTGATTCAGTTCATAAGGATGGAAATAAATGTGCTTTTTCAGAGTAAGAGATGAATCTGGCGCTGAAAGGTTCATCATGGACAGACTTTAGACTTCTGTTTAAGGTCACAGCTGAATGTGAAAGCTTGGTTTAGTACTGATTGTGAAAGAAAAATGTCTATGGACAGTATATAGGGAACATCGCGTGTTCTGACTCATCAGTCAACCAGGCAAACGTTCCCAGATCATGTGTCCTGAGGTCCCGGCTTCCCGGAAGTTAATGCCAGATGCCAGCTTGAGCTCTGGTACCTTCTGTGTTCTCTGTTCCTCGTAACCTGGGGCTTCCATCTTCCGAGCTGCTTAGGGTTCAGTGGGCTAGATCTGAGGTACCACAAGAAGACCAAGGGTGCCTCCTGCATGACATGGACTGTTTTTCCTTCTATTTCTATTCAGTATTGCGTTATTACTAATAGTACATGGCTTTTGAATACCGGATTACTTGACTACTACTAATTTATGTAAATAAATAATGTAATAATGTAATTAATAATGTAAATAAATAGGGCATTTTCACAAGGAAACAGTATGCAAATGATACATATATGCATCAGCTATATATATATATATAAGTTATGGTGTATCTCACTGAAAACGGAAACTCAGCAAGTGACTGTCAGCCAGATTATAGGTACAAGCTAGAGAATATATACAAAGGAGTACTACTCACAATAGGACAGGCACATATACTTACACGAGCACAAAAGGGACATCGAACACATCAACCAAGTTAGAACAATCTCTAGTGCATACATGATCTAAAAAGCAAGCGAGGCACACACACACACACACACACACACACACACACACACACCCAGACACAAACTCCTATCTCTGCACATTTGCAGCGTTGATTACCCGTTGAAGTAACCAGCCGATAAATACTAATGGCTTTTTGGATGTTTGAACCGTACTGCACATGAAGATAAAGTCTGAGCTGGATGATATATACTGTTCACAAAAATTAGGGGATACTTTAACATGTCATAAAAGATGGCCTAGTTTTTGTGAACAGTGTATTTGTAGCTGCAGTCTAACCCAAACCAGAACAAGCCAATCAGCTTCCAACCAGAATTCTTTGACGCTGCACTTTCTATGCATTCATGCTTTTGATTGCGGGGTGCTCACTCAATGAGTCACCATGCTGCTTGTTTTGTCAGGCCATCGCAAACCGCCCAGTGTTGGGAATTTCCACGCCCACGCCCTCCAATCATCAAACAGGAGATTTTGCATTGATATGCGTTAAGAAACTGCTGACAGACCCCATCTTTCATCCCAAATCTATTTGAATATCCTGTTCACATGCTGATTACGGCACACTGCTGTACATGATTCAGATCTAACGACCTGATCTGATTAGTTCTGTGAAGCCTTCTCTGGTTTGTTTTTGACACATTGGTGTCACAAACCAAATAGGATATGTGACAGTTGTTTCATTCTTCTGATTGCCTCGCAGATAATTGAGGTTTGAGGAAGATGTTGTATGTTTGTACGTCTGATGGTCCAGAGTGAGAGCACGACATCTATAGCGTTTAGTATTAATATTAGTGTTAGTATTTATTGTAAGGGCCTTTCATAAGTCCCCGACAGTGGAGCTTGACAGAGGCAGGATTTAAACTACCACTTTCTGAATAACTTTACATTTTGTAGGGGTGGGGAATCTTTTTTTCTCACAGTGATTCCATAAGTTTTGGTCTCATCGTAGAATGTGTGTCAGTATTCCCGGCCTCACACCGTACAACTTTGTCTTCAAACCCAATGAGTAAAATCATACGAGTTTTGCTAGAGTTGTTTTTGGCTTACGTACATTGGAGACCAAAAGGGTGAGACCACTTGTGAAAATGCCCTGTCATAGGCATATGGAGCTGTGGTAGCTACCCTTTGGTACTGGACTATAAACCAGTTGAGATTCACCTTGGAGAAGCCAAATGGCCATATCTAAAAAGTTATGTCTGTTTTCCCTTGCCAGAGGCTTCCATTGTCCTTGAGTTCCTTAATTCCAAATCATGAGAGTCAGGATTAGCGAGTGGGTAAACTTGGACTTTATTAATAGTGCAAGTATTGGAAAACAGCTAATAAAAGAAATTAACAAATCATCTTAAGATGGAGATTACGATGGTCTTAGAGTTACTGTTTGGGAAATCCGCCGGTTCCGAACATTTCTGGTTAAGTACGACTTCTTAAAGCTGTAAATGTAACTGCATAGCTAGTGAACAAATTAATAAAACCTCAGGGCTGTAAAAATTGCTTGTGTTGCTCATTTGATGGAGATCAAATCTGGAGATGGTTCTCCGAGGAGCTGTTCTTGTAAGGCATTCACACACAACAGCATTTCAGTGTTATGGCCTTTCATTTAAGCGCAGCCTCCTGCTGTGACCTGCACTTTAATACAATACACTCACAGAGTCTCTTCCTTCGTCCTGCTCATGCCAGCATTGTTGCACCCGCCATCGTTTCAATGTGCAGGAAATCCTTCATCTATGCTAGCATATCATATCACTTATAATAGCAAAGGTTAACAGCTTTGAAATGTTGTTTGAAAAGGCTTTAGTGGGTAATATGACACAATGATAGGATTATTAAGATAAATAACTTGATTTATAATAGAGCAGTTATCATCCAGGTCTGGAATCGTCCAGCTGGTCCTCATCACCTGATGCAGTCAGGAAAATTTAAATCCAACAAAGTGGTTTAAGGATTTAGACTGGTAGAAAGTGGACCAGAAGGTTCAAGTCTAAGCATTGCCCGGAATCCCACAACTGCTTGGATTGCATTTGTTGTACGGTACTGTGCAAAAGTCTAAGGCCACCATTAAGTTTGTTGTTTTAGCAATGATAAAGTGGACTTACATAATATATTTTTGACGTTTGGATCCAAAAATCCCCCATAATCCTCCTTTCCACTGATCTTCAGCCTAACCTTATTGTGCTTTTGCACATCGTAGCCCTTTCATTCTGTTCTCATTTTGAAAAAAAAAAGTTTCTTGGCTGCTACCCTTTCGTAAAGACCGATCCTGATCAATCTTATTTGGACTGTAGAAGGGTCATCATGATCCTAATGAAGGTTCCAGATGCTGCTATTACTAAAGTGTAAAGGGAGCTCACACTGAATACTTGCCATTGTGGCCTATTGAAGCTGTTTTCCTGTTTTTTTTCACCCTTTCTTTACTTTTAATACTGCTTTCCTGTATTTTCTAAATGCATTCTAATATTGAGAACGAGAACCTATTCCTATGGTCATTTAACTATTGCTAAAACAGTGGTATTTCTAATGTAACGGTGGCCTAGGACTTTTGCACATACTGCCATAGAGCTATTCTACTTTACTTTTTAATTTTACAGCCTCCCATCTGTACTGTCTGGGTTTGTTCTGAGCTTTAGCTGATTTGGACAGATCAGATGAGAGTCTGAAAAAGACCCCCAAGTTATTTTATTTTTCCGGCAAGAAAAAAGTCCCACTTGTTTCACTTGTTTTTGAGAATCTTGGCTGTTATCTAATCTGCAGCATCAACATTTTGGCTTGCGATGAATCCCACATGGACTACTCAGGCAATCATGCGTCAGTCTGTCATTTTTTCTTTCTTTTTGGACTTGCTCTGTGGGTAATAATGTTGAATCCGCTCTGCGTAAACATCTCTACTCAGGTTTCATCACTGAGACTTCATCACTGAGGTATGTGGAAATGTTTCATTCGGCCAAAAATGTAGCTGAATATTTGCCGAACAACATTTATGAGACAAAACAAGTTTAGTTAAGATTGTACTGGATGAACAAGAATAATATAAAAGAAAATCACTCCCGTTGGTGAATAAATGCTTCTGTTTTTGCTTACTTTCCCTGTCGGCTGCTTTCTGTTGTCTTGCAGTGCGCATCATAGACGCCAGTTTGTAATCAAGTGAAGTTCAGAATGCGTTATGCTGTGCATCATAGTGTCCACACACTTTTAAAGGCTTTTCTTAAACAGGAAGCAGCACATCTGGTCCTCACACCCGGCATGTAGCTGTAGGCAGTGCAACATTCTTATATGATTTTGATTGGCAGTTGCTTCAGGCCTATCTTGTGCAAATCTTAGAAGTGTGACTTAACAGGCCTGTGGACGTAGTGTCGTAGTGCTAGTGCTCCAGATTGTGCGACTTAATGCTCTGCTTTTGGTTTGTGAATCAATTTAGTTAGTAAAAATTAAGTCACTTTAGGATATCGAGTACTCAGTGGGAAGTCCTTTGGAGGGCTGGAACTGTTCCCGGAACAGCTTGGAGAGAAAAGAGAAAATGTAGTTATTTATTGATTAAAATAAGTAGTTGTCACATCCAGTTAAGTCTTTAACAATTTTCGGTAGTGAATGATCAAAGTTTCCTCAATACCTTTAGAGAAGATTGGGAACCAACAAACACATTTTTTACTTATTTTAAAAACGTTGATCTGGCAACCCATGTGTCCTAAGACCATACTTGTTGAAGTGATTGGTGACTAAGTCAATTTATCACTTGTTATATGGAACTGTTTTTGTTTGTACAAAAGGCAAAACAATTTCTTTACAAACTGTAACAAAAGATATTTGGAAGACATCCCTGATACCGTGAAATTTTACCTGGCCAGGGATATGTTTTGTTTTATTTTGTTTTATCTATTTTGTTTTAAAATTTATTATTATTATTTTTTAAATTTTATTATTGATTTAAATTGTTATTTACTTAGTTTTGCTATAATTTAATATACTTTTAAGTATTTATTTAACTAACATCTGGGCCACCCATGGAGGTCGGGTCCCTTTTTGAGTTTTGGTCCTCCCAAGGTTTCTTCCTTCTACTTTCAGGGAGTTTTTCCTTTCCACTGTCGGCCTAGATTTGCTCAATTTGGGATTGGCCTTTTAAGATCATATAAGATTGTAAAGCAGCTTTGAGACAATGCTCCGGTGTAAAAAGCGCTATAGAAATAAATTTGAATTGAATTGAATTGAATATGATACTTATTAAAATGGTTGCCTTACAGAAATAAGGTCCCGGGTTCAATTCCAGGATGGAGTGGCCTGGACCCTTTCTGTGTGGAGTCTGCATGTCCTCCCTGTGTCTGTGTGGGTTTACTCTGGGTACTCTGTTTTCCTCCCACGATCCAAAGACATGCGTTAGGTTAATTGTTGTCTCTAAAGTGCACCTTAGTCTGTGACTGTGTGTGTGTGTGTGTGTGTGTGTGTGTGTGTGGTTGTTCTTCCATGTGGATTAAGCAAAAGATAACAGATGGATGGATAAGCAAGTAGGAAAAAGCACTTCTGAAACATGTATCACCATTTGCTATTCACTGCTTGTTTTTGAAGTGGGCTGTTGGGGGCGGGTCTAGAAATGGAAGTTCTGGGAAAACATGGAAATTCATGTAGAATGTTCATTGAGTAGAACAACATTGATTTTGCTATTTTGGGTTTGCCCCATTTTTGCCTATGAGCGTACGAGATGACTAAATAGAAAATGAGTGCAGTTACTGATTAATTTGGGGTCTAGTCAGACCTCAGAGCATGATTTGATTTGCGTGTCACATTTGATATATTTTGATATTTGCCTGGTCATGGTAACAAGGGGATCAGATGCCCCTAATGGAGAACACATGCTATGGGTATTAGCATGCTCATGATGGGAGGCAGCCCATTGAAGATCCCGGATGGATCACTGTAGCAGTGTTTGGGGTGATCTACTGACTGGCCACCTGTCCTACAGGAATGGCCAATAGTTCCTGCACCTCGAGGACCTGATACAGGGTCACAAAGATAGTGGGCTGTTAACACCTGTTAAAAAATAGCCACACCTATTGAAAACCAACAAAAAAGCCTCAAGTCAATACAAAGGTGATCATTTGCATGTAATGTTCATGTAGGAAGTATGGGAAATGTGCAGCCCACGGCTATGGATGCTTCACGTGAATAAGCAGTGGGAAAGCAATTAACACGTTATTCTTCAGAAAAACCATAATGGTGTTAACTTTGACTGCATGTACCGTACTGCATGCATTTATCTATCTGTCTATACATGTATATGGCTGGAAGTCAAGATTACTGCCTCTAAACCCTGAGTACATGTAGCTGTAGTTACGAAAGCAGTTGTGTTTGTTTAGTCTGGCAGTCTGAGAAACGACAGCTCACACAACATCACTTTTATATCGCGTTAAAAATCTGCTCCAGCTTTCCACCTCGAGCCTGAATCCTGCTAACTCGCTCATGGAAAAGCCTGTAGGTCCTGGACTCTCAATAAATTTGTGGTGCAAATGAGCTATGGTGGTAGTTTAGTGTGTATGTGTGTGTGCCCACGTGTGTGTGTGTGTGTGTGTGTGTGTGTGTGTGTGTGATTGTGCTTGCCAGGTTCTGTGTGCTTGTGTGTGCTGCCAGAGAATTGCACAATCTCTGAAACGCAAGCCATGGCACTAAGGAAGTGGAAACCATCCAAACCAACACACACACACACACACACACACACACACTCATGGCGAGCCGCAAAACAAGAGTATGACACAGAGAGAAAGAGAGGAAAGGAGAAAAAGGATGGAAAAAGAGACACTGCCAGTCCAGACGAGACAGAAAGCAAGCATGGCCAAAAGAACGTGTGTGTGATTTGAACATATATGTGTGTGTGTGTGTGTGTGTGTGTGTGTGTGTGTACAGTCTAATGCCAATGTTTGGATGCCATATTGGTTTGTTCACTAAAAATAGGCAAACAGATCAAAACAGTGCATAGTATGACCATGTACCCATACAGTCATGGCCGAAATTGCTGGCACCCCCTGACATTTTTTTTAGAAAGTATTTATCCCAGAAATGTATTGCAATTACACGCTTTGTTATACACGTTTCTTTTTTTTGTGTGCAATCATACAACACCTGTTGCCCACCCCTGTCACTTGCCTGAGGTGAGTTTAAACGAGCATCACATGCTTGAAACGAAGGTATTTACCACCAATTTTGAAAAGGTGCCAACAATTTTGTCCGTCCCAATTTTTGGAGTTTTGCATGAAATTATGTCACGGTTCGGCCTTTCTGTGTTGTTCCAATACACAGAAAGGAAATAAACATGTGTATAACAAAACGTGTAATCGCAATACATTTCTGGGATAAATACCTAATTTTTGGGAAAATTGACAGAGGTGCCAACAACATCAGCCATGACCGTATATAGAAAGCGAGAAGGGAAGTAGGTAAGGGAAAAAGTGAGAATGAGTAACGTCGAGCAAACAACCGCAAAGGACTTGTAGAAGAGGCAAGAAGAAGAGGCAGTGGAAACGAGAGGCAATAGGATAGACCTCAAAATGAAAAAGTGAAGTCAGAGAGAAAGTAAACGAGCAAATGGGATAGAGATAGAAAGAGAGAAAGAGCATTCCCTAATGCAGATGTTGCCAGTTATTCATTACTCAGACCCCTCTCATGTGAGACATGTCTGGATGTTTACATAGCAACCTTTCTGCACTGCTGTAGTTACACACGACTGCAGCGCAGCATGACTGACAAAATCAATCTGTCTGTCAGACCCCTTGTGTGTGTGTGTGTGTGATTACTTCAAGCAGGGTTTGACGAGACTTCATACGTAGCACCTTTACCTAGAAACGGATTGTTGGGGGTACACACAGGGCTGGTCGGAACACATATGGTGCTCGCGGCAAGATTCACCCAGTCGACACCCTTCCAAAAAAGAGGCTGGGCTATAAACCTGGGCATCAAACTAGCTGACAGAGCTTGAACTCATTTCACTATTTAGTAAAGTATTTAAAAACTGTAAAAAAAAAATCGAACCAAATACGACTACTAAAAACCCTGCATAATCAGTGTTAATCTATATGTAGGTGATATAGATAGAGTACTTCCCCTTTTTCTCAGATTGAATCTTCTCTGTAGGGTTCAAATCTGGACGAAGGATGAAGCTGATGGACTGTGACAGATTGTTAACTAAAAACTTGCCTTTTTACCTAAACAAAAGCAAAAAAATTTTGGATCAAATATTTTCATTTTCGCCTTATTTTAGACTCACCCCTGCATTTCTGACCCAGAAACAATACTGCACCCCTGGTCCCCATGTCCACATTGCAGGTGTTTAGGGCTCAGTGTTTTGATTTAAATGTGTGGGCAGCACGGTGGCTCAGCGGGGTGGCACTGCTACCTCACAGCAACAAGGTCCCGGGTTCGATCCCAGGGTGGAGCGGCCTGAGCCCTTTCTGTGTGGAGTCTCCCCGTGTCTGTGTGGGTTTGCTCCGGGTACTTTGGTTTCCTCCCACAGTCCAAAGGCATGCGTGTTGGGTTAATTGGTGTCTCTAAATTAGCTGGAATTCTTGCTCTCTAAAGAAACATTAGTAAAAAAAAAGTTTTTAAAGTGGGATTACATTTCAAACCAGTATACAAATGCTACCTAAAAAGTAACTTACCCACTTTTCATCCGCTTAATCCTGGGCAGGGTCGCAGTCGGGCTGGTACCTAATAGGCAACACAGGGATCATGGCAGAAACAACCCTAGACAGGACACCAGTCGGTCGTAGGGTACATACACTCACACACTCATACACTAGGGGCACTTTAGAAACACCAATTAACCTAGCATGCATGGCTTTGGACTGTGGGAGGAAACCAAGGCACAGAGAGTAAACCCATGCAGACGCTGTTCCTCCCAGGGTTTTTTCCAAGAGTTTTATCTTGCCGCTGCCACCCTATCATCAACTTAAACACTCATTTTAATTGTGGACTGGACAGGGTGTGACACGATGTGTTTGTATCTTCCTTGGTTTCCCTTGGGTTGGGGGATTGCACCAGGTTTTCGTAGTTCCTCCCTCACTTTGACATTTTCCAGTCATAAGCCATTACCCACCTTGATCTCTGCCTCCACCTTCTGTCTATTTAAGATGATCAAGTGCAGGTGTTAAATACAACACAACTTGTCCTTCCCATGAATAAACAGGAAACATCCTCTCATCCACAAGCGTCTCGCTTTTATAAACATCACAGTCCTTCCATGAGCCCGCTTTGTTGCTCCTATTCTTATCACATCATCACTTTTGCTGTTTACCGCCATCTCTCATCCAGAGACGAGTCGATGAGATAGCTTGTCCCACAGGAGCCCATCTGCTAGATCAGACCTGATAGAAAACATGAGACTGATATTTTCCAGGTCGTGACTCCCTTGAGAGTCTATCATCCTCCTCTTGTCTCTGCTCCTCCAGCTCTAAGCGAGACCTGTCTTCTAGATGAAAAATATAAACTTGCTTTCCGATAAGGGAGAAAATGCAGCATTCCTGTGCAGTAAATTACTTTTATAGTGCAGCTCTCAACCTTAATCCCACATACGCACACTGTCCCTGGGCGTTATTTGTTTTATAGTAGTACTGTTTTAATGTACTCTGATGGACTGGCTCTTGACCAGGCTTTCTAACCTTGCTCTTTGTGATCTTTGTGTCCCAGTTGGGGCAGTAAATTCGGGACTGAGGTCATCATTTTGGGTTCCCAATCTGTTCAGCACGCTCCATAATTCACTGTGATTCATTCATCCATCTTCAGTTATCCTGGTCATGGTTGCAGTGAGTTCAAAGTTTGTGGGGACTTCACAGAACACCAGGTCATTGCAGTCAGAATCTGTGTGCCATAAGGTCTGGAAATTGGAGTGGGAAATCCGATAAGGAGAGCGGGATTTTATTTCAGTATTCAGCTTTCTCGGATTCTGATTGCCATACTAACTGGCCTCCTGCCATACTAACTGGCCTCCCGGTCTGTGTAGTAAAACCACTACAGATGATTCAGAATGCAGCAGCACGTCTGGTCTTCAACCAACCAAAACGGGCACATG
>JAUZST010002366.1:0-18106 GCA_034779995.1 Parotocinclus haroldoi | reverse complement strand
AAAAGTGTCAGTAAACCACTGGACCTAACAGTGTCAGTAAACCACTGGACCTAACAGTGTCAGGAAACCACTGGACCTAACAGTGTCAGGAAACTACTGGACCTAACAGTGTCAGGAAACTACTGGACCTAACAGTGTCAGGAAACTACTGGACCTAACAGTGTCAGTAAAACGTAGACTTTGAACTTCCTTTTAATTGAGTTAATTGGCCAATGTATTATTCAATTCAAAATGTTATTACAGTTGCTGTTGTACCAGTGGATGTGTCCTCAACCAGCCTCCCTCTCCACAGGGGTTATATTTCATGCCCAACACATGGCATAAAACATGTGCATTCACAGCTAATATAAAACCGATTGTATACTGAAACTTACAGGGATTTTCTGAAACACACTTCCACTGCAGTGGTTCTTGTGGATCTGTAAAACTTGGGGGATGTTTAAAATCACGCCAAACTTAACCTCGGTGAAGTTTCCATCAAATGGTACGTCATTAATGAGGGTCTACAGAAGAGAAAGATTTGTTTAGTTTTCAATGTTATGTTTAAACTTAACTCGAATCATTTCTTCATATTAAGTACCATAGAAATGTGTGTGTACCTCATTTTCAATATTCAAATGAACCATGATTTGATATTCATCCCCAAGCAGGGTACTCCTTAGCATCCAATTCGAGAGATGTTCAGGGAAAAGCTGCTCTTTGGGAATGATGTGATATTTCACAATATTTTCGTCCTATTAAAAAAATGTAATTAAGAAAGACATGCACAGTGGTTTGGAAGACAAGAGATTGATCTGCCATCTCACCAGACGTGTTGCATTTGTTTTCTCCAGGTACTCCTTAACTGCACTGTCATGTGGAACAAAGATGGTAAATTCTCTAGACGATATGATTTTTGTGAGGTTGTACATCTAGAAAACAGAAGATGCTGTCCTTATTTTCCCAGTCACACAGTTTCTATCAGTGGAGTTCTACTGTATAAGCCAGTAATACATTTAGTTTGGGCTTTACAGGCAGCGGCAGTTCTGGAAGAAGGCAAAGTTAGAGGGGTCAATTACTTCCTGAGTTCTGAATGTACGTTATGGGAATGCAAGGGGGTCACTCGCTCCTCATTTTGAGAGGCCATACTTGTTGTTGTTGTTAAGGCATAGGCCCCGACTGGCCCACAGGTGGGTTTATAATCTGCATGACTAAAAACAACTCATTTAAAACATTAAGCATTTTTAACTCAGCTAAAGCGAACATAAGCATGTTCATAAACCATTTTAAAATAGTTCATTAAAGCATTTGACTTCGCAGGAGTTCTCTGAGCCTAAGCTCATCTCAGATGGTGTTAAACGTGTGTTGTGGTCAGACGAGTTCCACATCTCAGCTTGCTTTCAGGAAATATATTCCCTGTCAAAAACGAAAGGGATCATTCAGAATGTTATTAGTGAAGAGTGCAAATGTTAATTTCTGAGATTGCAGGGGGTAAACCAAGGTGACTTGCATGTGCGACTGCACCACTGATCTATAGGTGGAGACTGGGATTTTAAAGAGACATGCTGCCATCATGAGGAGAAGAACTGGACTGTTGGGCAGCTGAAGTCTTGGATCAAGAAAGACTAGGGAAGAATCCACGTACAAAAATGCAACAATTAGAACCCTCAGTGTATAAACAATTAAAACGTGGTAAGAATCCCTTTTTTGGGCAGGTTGCAAGGATCAAATACTAAATTCAAGACACTTCACGGTCCTGGCACCCAGGTGGTGGAACATCCACTGCATGTCTGATTATCTGAGTGTCTTGCTGTCTTCAAGCGGCGACTAAAAACTCATGCATGTTTTGTTGATTTGATGACCTACGTCAGATCCCAGAAGGTTCTGCTTATTTTGTACTAACATGAAATTTGGATACTAGGAAGAACATAAAGCACTTTTGTAAGAATGCAAATTTGTATATTTTTACAATATACAAACCAGGTAAATAACCTTGAAAATCTTTTGTTTGTCAGGTTAAACCCCCCGATTTATGACAGACAAATCTGATAAATTTCTGACAAATCCATCATTAATTGAATTTATGGTAACTCAAGGGATTTAATATATACCAATACATAACCTATATTAAATACGGTTAAACACCACTGCTTGTCACTCCCACCACATGACTCCCTATATCACACACTCCTGTGTCCTGGACATACTGTCCATGCATGTACCTTAAACATTTTTAAAACACTTATATTAAACTACAGTGGGGCACAATCATTAACATATATATTATTTTATAATAAAAGTACTGAATATCTCATGGAACTGATTAAATAATGTACTGAAAGTGAAAAGCAATGAAAAGCAGTGAAAAACATTTTCCTTACTAAATTTCCCACTGCTCATCATTTGACTCTCTGTATCACACACTGCCGATTTACTCAGTGTATGAGAGTGCTGTGTGTGCTACATATCGACTGGCCAGGAAATTTCTAAATTCTGAATCCAGAGTACGGTTTCTGCTGAATGTGCATTTCTGGTTATTATCGGTTTCCCATCAACAAGCTGTAATATCAGAAGTCGGGCTGTCATAAAACTGAGAGAACCAGTAAAAGTTCAAGTGCATGAACCAATCAAAGTCCTGTTTTTATTGCAAATGCATGAAATGTCCCAATGTTTCTCTTAACGGTTTTGAATGGACTATAAAACTATATAACCCACTAAATGCAATCAAGCGTAAGGTTTAATATATGATAGTTATATGCGCTAGAGCATAATTACCAGAGCAGCCTCTCTGAACAGGCTAAACGAAGACGTCTTATTGAGGACCTCCATCAGATCGGGGGGAGGTGGGGGTATGTCCGAAGGAGGCGGTTCTAAAATCTGAAACAAAGCACACAATCCAATTATCTTTTTTTAGGGACATTAAATCTTAGGCTTCACGATGTTCATATATTTAATAGCATTAATGCCACCGATTTTAATATGCTGGTCATGATTAACTGCATTGTTTGCTCGTATTTGACACTAAAGAATTAAAATACTTAACACAGGCTAATATAAGTATGGATTTATGGATTAGCAGGATGGATTTGAAATATTTGAGTAATTCTATGAATACAGTATTCTATGAATATTTTAGTAATTCTATGAATGCAGAAAAGCACATCGGCCTTAACCAGAATGATATCTTTATAATGCGGTCGTGGCCGAAAGCCACTGCTGCTAATCGAGCACATTCATTAGAAATATTATGAACTCTAAGCATTACGAATATTAAAATGCAAGAGCTGCCATAGACTATCCAAGAGGCAAAGATCTAAAAAAAAAATCTAAAATCATTTTTATTTTTAGATCATGATCAACTTAGTTGGTTTGAGATAAATATTTTTGGAATGCTTTAGATCAAATATTTTTCCAGCATGAGCCTTGCAGAAACTTTGAGAAGCATCAAGATAAATAAATAAATACATACAACAATAAAAACATATAAATGAATCAATTAATTGATTACTACTACTACTACTAATGATAATAAATAATATCATTACTATAACATGCAATTTACATACAAAATGTGAACAAGAGCAACAGTTTTGGGCTGAATTATGAGTATTTCTTGTTTAATTCCAAATAGTATAAAACAATGTACATAAAATTATATAATTATTAACTATAATATACACTATACTGGTCTGTGAAAATCATACTGTTAATAAAATTCCATTATAAACAATTTTCTTCTTCTCTTCATATTATGTACCAAATAATAATTTTAATAAATGAACAACAATATTACGAATATTGCTATAAACGATCGTAGTTGTTATGTACAATGCACATACTAAATAATTAAGCACAATATTGTGACACTACATCAAATTCAGTTAGATTTGTTTACTTACTGTGCTGATTACGTGAATATAGCCATTGATTGCTTTGAGATTAGGTACGAGAATGGAGGCTTCACCGATCCGAAGATCCTGAAAACACAGAACACACATGCATTCTAAACAAAAGAAGAACAGAAATAAACAGAAACATTAACCAGAAGCCAAGCAGAACATTTGGGAAGGTTTACCCCATCTTTTTCTGTGATCTTCCACTTCGTTTTGGATTTAGTAGGGACCATTTGGTTTACCTGCTTCTTCAAATCCTCATAGGAATAAACACCATCGAGAAAGTGAGCTCTGAGACAAAGACAATAATAAAAAACTGGACCGAGAGCACGCACACACACACACAGACACCAGGTATTATTAAAGAAACTGAATCTGTTTGAATTACCTTCTAGGTTTCTTTGATTCAGGGGTTAAAGTGAAAAGGGTTAGTTCGTAATGATTAATGTATGTAATGTTTAAAACATCATTACATTCATAAATAGAAAGTTTCATTAGATTCCAGCTCCTTCTTGGTGATTTACTTGGTTTGTCAATAAGTGCATGCACAGTTATGAAAATGAAAAAAATGTTCATGTCTTACTGCAGAAGGTAGGAAATTCTGCGATAGCCAGACCAGAAATCTCCATCTCCAGAACTCACATTTCTTAATGCATCCCTTGTGGGAATTAAAGCGGTAACATTACTGTCAGCGCTGATCACTGGGTGTTTCTGGAAAGGATAAAATATGTTTTACTAGCACAGCCCTATATCGTTACTCGCTTAGATAATTACTGACTTATTTGTTAATTGAAAATTGAAAATGTATGCACGTCTAACTGTTGATTAAAGAAGAAGAAATCCGAGTTTCCATCGATCTCCTGAAAAAAAAAATGCATATAAGAAAGCAGATTAAAATTCCTGTCAGCAGAGGCCTAAGAAAGTAAGAAAGTAAGAAAATAAGAAAAATTTGGTCTGTATTCAAGGTTAATTAAAGATTAAAGACTTTAGCTTGTAGATCTTGTGTTTTCCCTTTTAACAATGGAATAAATGCAATGCAATGCAAATGAAAATACGCATCATTTAAATAATCAGGATTTGAGCGTTATTTTGGTGAGTGAGTGAGCAAACACACTATTTTATAAATGATTTTATATTTTTATGACATATATAAACAATATTTGTAAATAAAGAATGCTGAGATCACAGGATCTCTGCTTAAGCTGTAATGCTATACAGCACCAGCGTCTGAGTTGAAGTGAAAAAAATTTGCAACCAGCCTCTCAAAATGATATCTACAAAAATTCTAGTCAAAAAACTTGAAAAAACTCCAAAAGTCAAATAATGATCCATGTTTGTAGTACTAACCATACGTAAAAATGCTATAATAATAAGCTACATTTGAAAAAAATCATGTATAGTTTTTACTGTAAGAAGGATTTCAAACCCCAACTGTAAAACCCCAACCATTTTCTGCATTATTTTCAATGTTGAAAATAAAACTCCTATTATTTCTTTTACAGTTCTATTTTTATTTATGCGTTTTCTCATTGAACTACCTTTCAAACGAGCTAACAGTCTGATGTCTAATGCATTTGCAGTTGTATCTGCCCCAGTAAAATCTTGCTAATAGTTACTAAACAGAACAAAAAGTCACTACAGGAACTACATTTTCCGCAAGTTTTTTTCCCAATAAGTTTTTTTTTTCTCAAAAAATACTCTGTTCGCAAAAATGAAAAAGAGATGAAAAAAGATGTTTCATTATGGGGTATTATCCATTTAAAAATATCCCCATATTTTTTGTGAGCAGTGTATTTATAAGTAAGACATCCAGGCTGCAGACAAAGTAATGACAGCTCATGGCTGTATGGGTTGTAGTTTAATCTTCATTTCTTGTCCATGGTAGAATAACGCCCACTTTAGGGTTAAATCACGTGATCTATTACTGTGCCCCAGTGATCTAATTCTGTGTGTGCTCCAGTACAACAAGCAGTTAAAGTCAAAGTCGAATTTATTTGTAAAACGCTTTTCATAATGGAGCATTGTCTCAAAGCAGCTTTACAATATTATATTATCTTAAAAGGCCAATCCCAAATTGAGCAAACCTAGAGTGACAGTGGCAATAAAAAAATCCCTGAATATAGAAGCCAGAAACCTTGGGAGGACGAAGACTCAAAAAAAAGACCCGTTCTCCTTGGGTGGCCCCCTTGATGTTAAATTAAATAATTGTAGTAATAAAAAATTAAGTAAATACAATATGATTTAAATCAATAATACAATTTAAATTAGTAATAAAATTCAAAATAAATAACGAAATAGATCCTCAGCGGTACGTTATTGGAGGCACATCGGCTCCAAATAACTAAATAATGGCGGGAGAACCGGGAGTTACTGCACTCTGGCAGTACCTGGGCATGGTGGGACTGGTTATTGTTGATGAAGACCAGTAGAGTGTGACAGGTAGTCTAGAAACGCCCTTATGTGAGACCCCTTTACAATATGTATTATATATATATACACACATTTGTAATAAATAATGATCCATTCTTCTTAGCAACACACTTACCATTAGTATATTACCATAGCAGATGATGCCACCTCCCTCATAACCTGCTGGGCAAGTGCATTTCTGTGTTCTATTACTAAACAAACACAATGCCTGTTGAAAAAGATCATCTGTTAGCAAAAGCACCTTCATCACCCACCTCAGTACTAACACACTCCACATCCACATCGCACATCAAAACACATACACATGAAATAACAGATGGGGAAACTACTGGCAAACCTTAGGACAGGTATGCATGATTAACATCCAATCGATCAGAGGCCTTAAAACTTCTAATAAATTAGAACAGGAAACAATAATTGGTCTTTTAATTCGGGACGTTGTGGCTGTAAACAGCTGATCACCTCAACAGCCAATCAACGCTGCAGATCCACGAGCAGAGGCGGGAGTTTAAGAGCAACCACACGAAAGTTCACAACCTTATTTATTATGTGCTCACTTGCTCCTTAGCACACGTCTGGACTAGAGACTTGTGTTTGTCTGGATGACATGCTGTTATATGTATGTTATATGTAAGTATATGTGCCTGTCCTATTGCAAGTAGTGCTCTTTTTGTCCCACCTCCACTAGCTGGATATTCTCTCTAACCTATAACTCTATAAACTGTAGCATAGTAGAGGAAAGGTTAATGAAACACTAAATATAAAGTGTATAAACATTTACAAATGCCCTCATTCCATACAGAATTACCTCTTAAACATGTTTGGTGTCTCAAGCCTGCTTCTTTACTTAACCCTATAGCGTCCTGACTATTTATTTATTGTTAAAAAGTACGTATGTCAAAATGAGTGGCCTGTATCTAAGACGGTCCCTTAATTACTTTTCCCTAAGTTCTACTTTAAATTATTGTGAGCATATAGTCTCTATTAACCTATATGGAAAAAGAACTGGTAAAGCAACACACAGAATAACAGCTTCCACGTGCTACTACTGAAAAAAACTAAATGTAAATACAATGGATATTTGGTGCGAGGCAATGTGGTCTGAATATTTTACAAAGAAACTGCTGATCTACTGGGATGTCCACACACAGCGCCACCTCTAAGGTTTACAGAGAATGGTCTGACATAGAGAATCTTCTGAAAGCTGCTTCCAGCAGGATAACGCTCCATAACCCAAAGCTTAAATCATCTAAAACTGGTTTATAATCATTCTAATAAGTTCACTGTAAGGTTTCCTGTAACTTGTTTAACCTCGCTCTAAGGATCAGGCTGCTCATTAATAGCTTCATCCACCAAATTACAAATGGTAACTGGTACTACTATTTACACCCGTAATACCCTTCTGAACTGTGTTTCACACCTGACAAATCAACATTTTCACACCTTCTACCAAAGCCTGGTGTCTACCCTAAGGGGTTACAGAAAGTCATTTTAGCTTTAAAACATCATGACTAGGTTTCAGCCACTAACTAACATGACTGAACGTTGTGATAATCCAAAGGAGGAACCAATATAACTGAAATGATCATCGTTTCATTCGCTTTAATGTCTGAAGGTATTTTTGTTGTTTTATTTTTGTTCATCAACTTAATTTAATTGTGGCTTTTCTACAATAATTCTAGTGTATGATTAGTACAAATTTTACAATATTTATTTTTATGTCAGTTCAAGTCCAATATCCAATGCACAGAGATTACCCCGCCCCTAATGCAACAAGTCAATAAGCAGGACGATTGTAAGACAGAACCATGTTTTGTGATTTTGTACAAACCAGTGCATGGCATTCTCTATTTTCCGTCCAGCAGGGGTTGACCATCTGACAACTGAAGCCGTCACCTGTGAAGCCCTTCTTACACGTACATTCGTTCTGCAAACATAGAAAATGAACAGGAATCTTCAGACTGAGCTAAAGATAAATGGTTGCTAGGACAATCAATGGAGAAAGCCTCACATAAAGACCGTAAGGACAAAATTAAATCAAGATAAAAACAATCAGGCAACATGAGCGATTAAAAAAAAATCAGAGTAAGATATCGTGGTAAACAAAAGATACAGATACACAAACAAACTTTCAAATGTTTTATTATTAATACCAAAGGTACACTACAGCTCGGTAACATGTACATGTTAGTAAAACATGGTGTTTTTGTAAGGGTTGCAGCCAAGGAACACCATTAATAATCAGGATACTTCTGCCTGTAGAAGGGACAACTTAGCATGCTGTTGAAGCTGCTATATGCTGCTACTGGTACTGGTAGCCTAGCCTAACAAAGATTGGAAAATAATTATCTATGATCATCTAATCAAATGGTGGCCAAGTATTATGTAATATAAAAATAATATTATAATATAAAGATAAGAAGGTATCTTCTCCTTTTTAATGACATATCTTCTAATACAACATCGCATTTCATGTTCTCTCTGTGTCTGTGTGAGTTTACTCCAGTTCCTACCACATTCCACAGAAATGGTAGGTTAATTGAAAGCCTATTATAAAAGCCTATTATGAATGCTGAAGACACCATAGTACAAAGTAGCGCTTTCAGAACCAATCCAGTTTACGAGACCAGCAAGTCAATGAGTAGAATGTTATTAGAACCTCTGTAAAATGAAGAGGTTTGTAAGCAGTACCTGGCCGGGCCCGGTTTGAGTGCAGGAAGCGTCCTCATGACAACCACCTCGATTCTCCAATAAACAATTGTTCATCTCAACACACAACACCCCGTCACCTGTCCATCCCTCGTTACACACACACGACACGTTTCCAGGGCCTGCATACACACACTGCGCCTGAAAACATATATGTAGATATATATATATATATGAACAGGATGCTTACAACAAGAACGACAGGTTCTAAGAATGGGAAATGAGCTCTGGCTGTATGGACAAGTAAGAAAAGTCAGTTCACATGTGATCTTGTAATCGTAATGTGGGATTAAGTCACCCCCTGAACAGTACTTATATACATAAACAAAAGCCAAGAAGAGCCCTTATACAGTCTAACCTCGTTATCTCTAGTCACCAGGACGGATTTCCCTCCATGCACTTTACCTAAAAAGCCGCCAACCTCAACTCTCGCCCACGCCATTTTTGAAAATTGACAAATGTCTAACCCCTAATGAAATAAAATATCCCCTAATAAAATTAAATATCCCCTAATTAAATATTCCCTAATGAAATAAAATATCCCCTAATAAAATTAAATATCTGCTAATTAAATGTCCCCTATGGACATTAAAAATCCCCTACTTAAATATCCTATAATGAAATTAAATATCCCCCTAATTAACTATCTCCTTCTGAAATATCCCCTAATGAAATTAAATATCCCCTACTTAAATATCCCCTAATTAAATATCTCCAAATTAAATAAAATATACCCAAATTAAATGAAATATCCCCTGATTAAATATCCTCCAATTAAATGAAATATCCCTTAATTAGATATCTCCTAATGAAATTACATATCCCCTACTTAAATATCCCCTAATTAAATATTCCCTAATTAAACATCTTCTACTTAAATATCCCCTAATGAAATTTAAAATAACCCTACTTAAATATATCCTAATTATTTTAAATACACCCTACTTAAATATCCTATAATTACATTAAATATCCCATAATGAAATTAAATATCCCCTAACGAAATATCCCCTACTTTTTCGGATCAGTGTAGTACACCGTTAGGCTGCTAGGTTTTCAGCTGACCTGTCGGTAGGTGTCACTTTAATCTTACTCACAGGGCCGTCTGTTCAATTCTCTCCTTAACTGGCAGCTCAGCTTATTGGGGGATCTTGCCCCCACTGACTGTGCAGATGTCTCGCTGCTAATCATTATTGCTCCGTTAATGTGTTAACCTCATCGTCAGGCTATTAGTACATGGTTATATACATTGTAAATGGGATTGTACAATCATGAGGGCTGCTCAGTTAAACACACTGCCAACATCAGGCATCAATGTCACTGCCTTTTCTGTTTTTTTGTAATCTCCAAAATTACCACGTACAGATATTGGACTGTACTTGTATATGGTTATGGATAATAAAGCCTTTCTGAAACTGGATTCAAATATTTTCTCATTTCTTGTGGTTTTATCTCCGGTGCTTTTATCTCTGGAGGCAAAGCCACAGATTGGGAAAAAAAAGAAAAGTGAGCTGAAACTTACGTTCACATTGCAGCCTCCTCTGTCAGGTTTGAGACACAGATTGGCTGCAGTGCAGGAGTATCCATCCCCCTCATATCCAGGATGACACACACACCTGGAACACACACGCGCGCGCGCGCACACACACATACACACATGCACACACATATATGCACACATGCACACACATACGCACACATGCACATACACACAAACACATACGCGCACACACACACAAACACACACGCACACACATACACACACACAAACGCACACACAAACGCACACACACCAGCAATTAGTGACTGACCAAAATGAAAAAATCCTGTTTGGAAGCAAAAGGTTTTGGACTGTGGGAGGAAAGTGGAGCACACACACAGGTGGAGAGTGAGGTCGGGATAAAACCAGGGATCTATGTCGTGACTGTGCTAACCACACACACCACTTTGCCTGTTTTTTGAATGACATGTATATATCACAATATATCACACACATCCTTTTTTGTCTGCATATTGGAAAAACATTTCTCAGCTATATTTTTTATATAGTTATAGCTATCGTTTTTTTGCAATATCTCAATTACCGACCCATAAAATCACGATGCATTACTCAAAGTTATTGGTGTACTGTACAATAATACTTTAATATTTCTTTTTTTTCCCCCTTATTCAGTATAAATTCGATCAGTCCACACCCAGATAAAATTACAGTAAATCTGATTATGTCTTTTTATCAACACATGTTAAGCTGTAGGGTAAATTAGGAGGTAAATGAACAGTCTGTTCTCATAACTGATGTGTTTGTTGTGGGAGAAGTGATCAGGGGTAAAGATCTGGCACTTTAACTTTAGCAACAGTTTAAACAGCTGGTTACAACAGTGCAGCGCCCCCCAGATGTGCAGTAAAAGAATAAAGTCGTCTAGTCCCATGTGTCCCAAGTTCCATCACTTGGACGGTCAGATACGAGTGCACTGTTTACCCCGAGAAGTGATGTCAACAGGTCAAGACGGTTTTAATGTTTTGGCTGATCGCCGTCTGTGTTATGACCTCACAAAGCACACCAGTCATGTCAGGGAGAGGAGAAAATGTGTGTGACTTACAGGTTTCCGTTGTCAGTGCGCGTGCAGTAGGCGTGGATGTGGCAGTGTTCGAAAATTTCCTCGGCTTGGCAGCGCATGATCACTTGATTACACAACTCGCCCGAGTATCCGAACAAACAAGAGTCCCTCCGACACACACCCTGACTGCCAGGCCTGTTGTCACACACACCATGGATGCAGCGGCAATCTGCACAAACAATACAATACACCGGTCATGATAAGCAAACTGCAGCAGCATTCAATTTCCATTGAATGTAATGGTGCTTACTTTACAGGAAAAAAAACTATATATATATATATAGTTATATAGACCCAGTGCCACAGGTCTAAAACTATTCAAAAATGCCCCTGCATGAAGCCCAAAGTTTTTTTTTTCCTTTTGCCACATTTCAGGCAATGTTTCTTCAGGAAATTCAGATTTGATTAATATTATTGTTTCAAATAAACCACTGTGCAAAATATCTAAAATACTATGTGACTATGGCAAAGTCCAATCACAGAACATAAAGCAGACGTTTGTGTTATACTGCCTGGACTTTGAGGCAACTTGTTCCTATAAACTAGTTCCTTGAATCTTACGATTCATCTTCAGTCCTATGTCTGGTTTTTACTATGCTTTTGCAGTGTTTTCAATCTCAATTATCGATCTGCTTTGCTTGCAGGTCATCTGACTCCCATGTTGACTGTGTGTTTTTCTCGACCCTAGAGCAAGGGTCTGCCTCTACAATAAACTTCCTTTATAAATACAGAACTGTATGCAGCTGTACACGCTGTTTAGCAATGCTCTGCCTCCTGTTTTACTTCCTGTTTTCTGGTTTTGCCCCCTGTCTGCTCTTATCTTGTTTTTGCTGCCTTCCATTATTCCACTTTCTGGCTGTGATCCTGTGTACTTTTGTACCAACACACACCCCACTCCTCTCCCGCCCCTTAACCCCACCTTTTGTGGTCAGGCTCGCACCAGGGGTGATAAATGAATATGAAACTGAGAAAACAGAGCACAGGGGTCAAGGCCAGAAAGAGTCCTGAGTCTGGGAATTTAGAGAAGGAAACAATAACAAGACTCAGGCAGACAGAGGACAAAACCACAAAACAGGAACTACAATAACAGGTCACAATTCCGAAGCAAATCCTTAAAATTCACTGAAGCCTGCACAAAACGCAAAGTAGATCACAGAACGTATTTTTATAAATAGAAAACGGATTGGAATTTGTGTTGCACTTAACAACAACCAGATTGTTGTTAATCTTTTTGATTCTGAAAAAAAGGGTGTAAATACTGACAAAAACTAAATAATGTTAGAGTTGTGCACATGGTAGAAGCTTCTTGTTATTTTTAATCCAAGTCCTAGTGAGGAGCAGCCAGTTATAACGCTTGAGACAAACTTTTAATCTTCTCATAAATGACCTCCCCCTTACTGAATGTCTCAGCATCTCTTTGTTTTAGTCTCCAAGTAGTCCCAGTTTATTGATGCTAGCTGCAATACAGGAAACAAAGTCTGTCCATGCTATATATTTAAAAATTACATCGAGGAACGTCTCCAGCATTATAACTGGCTGCCCTTAACTGGGACTTAAATATAAAAAAAATAAAATAAAAAGTAGCTGCTACCATGTGCACAACTCTAACATTATTTCTTTTTTGGCAGTATTTATATACTTTTTTTTCTAAGACTCAAGAAGATGAGCTGTATTGTAAGATTATCTGGTTATTGTTAAGTGCAAAACAAATTCCAATCCATTTTTTATTTATAAGAAGAAACTCGTACTTATAACTTAAATAAATGTTCGTTTATGTTTAGCAGTAAAAATATTAAACCAGAATTTCTACTTTTTATGAAACACCAGCACATTCGAAGATTATATATAATAATGGCCTGTGTAAAAATACGTTAGAGGGCAAAAAAAAAAAGATAAAAAGCAATCTAAAGTTCGATTCTTAACTTTAATAAATGATACACAGCAGACAAGTCACTTTATTTGTTACTTTCTCAAACACACCTACTGGAACTGGTTAAAAACTGCAGATGGTCATTTTTGTCTTATTCTGATATTAACTGCTACAGACATACACAGACAAATGCCAGAATTTCATATACTGTATGTTTAAAAAGCAAAAAGATTTATGTTATTGTATTCAATGGCATGTCTTACCTTCATCACATTTCTCTCCATGTTTATTTGGGTCTGAACAGATGTGGCAGCCTATTCCCATAAAGCCCGGGTTACACTTACAAGAGCCATCGCCGGTGATTCCATCAGCACACTGGCAACAAAAGAAAATCACCAAAAAGAAGCGAGAACCTTACCCACTATAAGGTCCTAAGTGTACAGTAGTGTTGAATGTACTGAGCTTTAAAGCAAAGCGTTTGGGGTTTTTAATATGTTTTTACCTAAGTTGTCATCTGTGTGTTTTCAACTTTTCATTATTGATACCTCATGTGAACAGAGGCTACTCAGGTTCACGTGAGATTACAGATTACAGGTCGTTGGTCTAAACGATTTTCACATGGTCCTTCTGGACTCCTCTAACCAGAGCCAGTTCCACACCTTTTGATGTTTGGAGGTAGACTGGGATCAGCAACTATGTTAGAGGTGCAGATTGCATTTACCTACATGTGCATTGCTACCTTGTGTACCCTAAGGTAATGCCACAAAGGCTAGTGGGAAGATGTCAACCCCTAGCTTTTACTTCATTCAAGCTTAATTTGGGATTGGCCTTATGTATTAGAAGAATATACATTTGTAAAGCTGCTCATGCAGCACTGTAAAGGCTGCTAAAGAAATAAACATGACTCATGAAACATGACGAAGAACCACATTTGTCTCTCACCCGTCCCGTTTAATCACATCCGCTGCTATTGAAATTCAAGGCTTTTGTTTTCTAAGCTCCAGTGCAAAGTCTGACAGACCTTTTTCCAGCTAAAAACTGTACATTTTTGTTTGCGTTTTTGAATGAGATTCAGTAAAAACAGTCAAGAGGCACATGTGGGTTCGATAGTGGATATGTGTGTATTATATAATATCCAGTATCATACTTACACGTGGCCCAAAGTACACGAAACCACTCTCTCGCCCATGAAATGGCATATTCTACCATTTACACTCTAGCCTGAAGCATTTGTTTTCTAAACTTCATCTGTTCACCATCTTTGTTCGTCTCTGCAAAGGTCAGCATGAACCTTTGTTGGGCCCAAAACCTAAACTAACATTTTGACTGAAGTGCTTAGGTGGCATTCGGCACACCTCCAACTACAACTTTGATGAAAGTCAAGTCAAGTGGGTTTTAAAATCATCTGAGCAATATACACTAGGTGCAGATAATACAGTAGATGTAAAAGACTGAGTATTACTTAAAAAATTAAATGTACCCCATTAACAAATAAAGAATGCTTTACTCCTTGGTACACTTTCTTTAAAACAGCATGAGCCTTTAGTACTTACAGTTCCTTTGTCATAACACGGATGTTGGAAACCTCCAATACAGGGTTTACAGTCCGGCCCATAAAAACCTTTACAGCATTCAGCCCTCTGAGAGAACAAAATGACAAAAACTTTTTTGCCTAAACTTTTACTTGATTTATTAGACTTTTAAAGGCAAACAAAAAATGTGTAAACAATATCTGTATTTTAAACTCCACCACACAGCTTTGTTTTGATTTGGCTGGAACAGCATTTAAGGAGTGCAGTGGAAAGCGCAACAGGACATGTTTCATACCATCCGTGTTATGCGGCAGTACTTGGCACACCCTGGTACTGTGACAAAATCACTCCAGCGTGGATCGGAAAGAGGCTCACAGCTCTGAAAACGATCAGGCTAATGCAAAAGAAACACAAAGATAACAGCAAACACAGATCGTTAGTAAGGAAGAGCGTTTATGACAAGCAGAATGCAAAATAAATCCAATCCCACAATTTTGTTCCAGGAGTACTTTATCAAAGTAGATCTACCACTGCATTTTATTAAATACACTGCTTCCATTTGCCATACAGGGCTGTCCATTTGGCAGGAAGTCAATTTTAAAATGTACACAAATTCACACTTTAAATACATCTTTAAAGTGGTAAAAAACAAGCGGCTAAACGACTGCAGTAGACACATTTTAAATCGTTAGTTAAATTTTATTTCCTTTTACTACAAGAGGATGTTTCAGAATGTAAGCATGCCAATTATTCAGGATCAGTGTTATTATTCAGTATAAGTATCATCATGGTCACTACAGACTATTCGAACACAGACCATGAATTCCAGATCCTCCTTTGGGATCCCCAGACATTCCCAAACCAACTGTAACATGTGACCCATATATAGAGAGTCTCAGGTCTGTCCTGGTATCCAAGTCTAGCACGAGCAAGAGCCAACAAAAGGGCGTCCCTGAGGAGCCCAAACCCCTTTTTGATTTTATTTTGACAGCCCTGGTATGTTAGAAAATAAAACTTTGTGTGTGCAAATAGCATACCACTTCTTCACTTCCTGGTGGACAATGTGACTCGGAAATGTAAGTGCAGTGTACACATGGACTCTACAAAAAAACAACAACAAACAAAATATAACTTTAGGTTAAGTTTATAAAACATTCACTTTATATACATTTTAATGGCTAAAAGATTTGTCCTAGTAATATACAGGGTGAGTCAAAAGTCATAGGACACCATTTTTATTTCAGAAACAAAAGATAACTTTGTGAGTGAAATACACGGCGATTATCGCATGGTGAATTACGTGATACACTCTGGACTTTTTATCATTCGTAGGGAAGTGTCTAATGCAAGTTTGAAATATTATTTCATCTCCAGTTGTACTACGTACCATAACGATGTTGCTCTCGTTAATGTCGCACCGTTGTGGCATGATTGGAACGATAGAGGGAGGCACAAGAAGTCCATCGATCATGTGGATGATCCCATTGGATGCAATGATATCTTTCGCATCGAGCGGTATTGCTTTTTCAGTAAGTAACACTCTTCCCTTAGATTAAAATAACCACAATAAAGATGCTACAGCAACAAACAGCAAACAGAAAACTGCACAATCAATCATATCATGTATGTAAAACAACATGGATATTTATATTTGGATCCAACATTCAGAACAAACAGGTGCAAAGACTTACATCACCAGAGGCATTGATGGTTATGACCTGATTAGCCATGGTTTGTATCTCAGCCATGCTAGCCAGCTGGTCCACGGTGACCTATAAAAATAACCACATATTGTTGTTTTGGTTTATAAAAACCTGAGCAAAGAATCAAATATGAACAAAGAAATCAGAGATTCATTTAAAAAACACGAATTCCATGTTACATACATACAGTAATTATTTATTTACATAGATAGCTGTTCTGCTTTTAAACACATTTCCACTGCGAGACTCAAAATGCAAAATACAAAACAAAATACTATTATGAAGTGATTCACAATGTCGTCAGCTCAGAATTATTTCTACAGCGTTTTTTACGGTGGAGCATCGTCTTAAAGCAGCTTTACAATTTTATATGATTTTCTATATATCTTATATTGGCCTTAGATATATCTTATATCTAAGGCCAATCCCAAATTGCGCAAACCGAGGCCGATAGTGGAAAGGAAAAACTCCCTAAACCTTATAAGGAAGAAACCTTGGGAGGACCAAGACTCAAAAACGTACCCGACCAGCTCAGATTAATTATGTAAAAATTAATACTAAGTTAACTAATTATTAAGTTCATAGTTCAAATAAACAGAAACAAAGTAAATATTAACAGATAAATAAAACACTGTATAAAACAATGTTTAAATGTGAATAACCGCATTATTTCATCCGATACACAGAGTCACTTATAAATTTTACAAATATGCATTAGAAAATTAAAAGGAAGTATAAAATCAAAAATTCTTCTTCTTTTTATCTCTTGCCCATATGTGATTTTCTAAAACTGTCCACTTAATCCATACAGGGGCATCAGTGAAGGATGAAGGCTCAGGTTAACAACGATGTGTATATAAGGCTGAGATATGACCTTAAAAGGAATTCAATTTGTAATTAAAGCTAATAAATGGAAAGTAAAATAGTAGTAGGAAAAAAGTCGGTGAGATGACCGTAAAAGCAATATCAGATTGCAGGTCTGTTCTGCCGGAATACTGACAGCTATATTAAGTCGTGCTGTTTGATGTTTCAGTGTGTGACATTCACTCACATCAAGCTGGAACGTGATTCAGTGTGCTTAAGAGGTTTGTGTTTTGTACCTTAAGCTACCAGCTTCAGCTTTCTAGCTCGTCTCTAATGCTTTCAGCTTCATGCTTTAAAACTTTCTGCCTTTCTCTCTGAGGTTCTATTATTGTTGGCCTTTCTGCCTGTCGGCGCTTCTTCTGTTTGTTTCCTTTGGATCTAAAGTACACAAGCCCAATCCATATCACAAAGTCAATCAATCAATCAAATTGTATTTATACAGCGCTTTTTACAATGTAGCATTGTCTCAAAGCAGCTTTACAACAGTATATTATCTAAAAAAGGCCAA
>JAUZST010002365.1:0-18108 GCA_034779995.1 Parotocinclus haroldoi | reverse complement strand
ATTAAACGGAATTTTGGTCCAAATAAGCGAATAAAATTACCCGTATATAATAGGATTTGTTTCGGTACTTTAGGATTCTGTACTTTGGCATATATATACATATATATAGTGATTTTGCTTGCGTGCGTGTGCATATAGGCCTTCTGCAGTATTTAGATTGTACAAACTGTTTTTTTCCCACACTCTTTATACATAATTGCACAGTCAAAATTTCAGTCAAGATCCTGCAAGCCATTTTTAACAACTGAGCACTAAACATGTTCCGTCTGCTCCAGGCACAGACATGGCCGTGTTCTGCCTGCTCTGCGGGAAGCGCTTCCAGACTCAGAAGGCGCTGCAGAGCCACATGGAGGTCCACGCTGGTGTGCGCAGCTACATCTGCAGCGAGTGCGATCACACGTTCCCCAACCACACGGCGCTGAAACGTCACCTTCGCTCCCACACAGGTAAGTCCGTTCGAAATACAGCTACTGGTTATAAATACTGGGGCAACATTAACTGAGCCTTTTGCACCAGCTTTCAGAACTGGAATATGTACCGGGTGTATCCATAAATGAAAACATGAGCTAGTCGTTGTGCGAGATGATCTATTTTTGCAAATCCTCTTAATCCAAATCCCAGCATTAGCTCTTTGTATGTATGTAGACGCCACATTTTAGAAGGCTTTACAGATCTGTTTAAGCGTCAAGAGACTGCAATTATGAAGCAACAGGGTAATAAACTCTCAAAGTCCTGGACGTAGATCACAGAAACACAATTTATAAGAAAGCACTTCCTCTGGAACTTTGATTTTATTACTAATTCACAATGAAAAATGGCTTTTTTAAAGTTTAGTCTTTATGCTTATAGGAGTAATGCACAGTCATGTAACTAATCCTAGCGGTGATTAAAACAGAATGTGAATAAGTGCAGTGTTGGTTTGTTTGATTGTTACAGGAAGTCGATTTAAAATTGTTAATTCATGATCAATTTAAAAGCGCGACTCATTTCTGGTTGGATTTTGACGCTTGATTAGGCTTGCCTTTCGGCAACAATGGATTTGGCACATTGTTTCTGTTCTTGGTGCTAGAATACGTGCTGAGTACAGGGTGGGTCAAAAGTCTCAGGACATGTCGTGTGGACCTTTCACAAAGGCTGCCAAAACCATTGTTGAGGTTTCTTTGTCGGTAGCGCTCTTTGGTACGATAGCTATGTCGCATGTCCACAGTCCCGGTTTCTCTGAATTTGGCTATGAGGGATTGGAAGTTTAGAACTTTCTGTGTTGACAATTTTTGATCCTCAAGAGACATTACTGACTGACAATTCTGATCTTCTTTGATATGCCACATGACCACCTTCCCATTGGGGAAAAAACTTACCCTTGATCCAATATGGTGACTTTCAAGATACCGGCCATGCTCTGGACATACCCCAAAAGATAATTACCCCTTGCTGTGGTTTTCAGATATGTAATTTCCCTTTCGTTTCTGAAATAAAAGGCTATCCTGTGACTCTCCCTGTATATTCAGAGTTTGAATCTTGCCCATTTCTGACCAGGTTTTCTGACCCTGATCTTGACATTCTTGTCTCAATGATCCTGTGGACTGACAATTTCAAGTGAAACGGCTGACTATATTTCACACACACTGACTAATTTAAGTGCATGTTCCCCTTCATAATGTCAATCTAATAGTCAGTCTGGTGCTGCATTTCTCAGCAGCGGATCCACAGACACTGAAGGAATGTTTTCTTGCATCATTCTGTGCACACGAGCGTTTTAATGTGTGCGTTGGGTACAAACCAGTCGCCCTCCGAGGCCGGCCCCCGTGCATTCGCATCAGTCACTTATTGTGACGCGATTGTCTACATTAACCGAAGTAATCTATTTGCTTAATTCAATTAATTTAAACACCTTAATTTACTGAAAATTCCATTTCCTCATTAGTCCTGAGCTTTTTACGGCTCTGTGTTTAACTATTTACACAATTTCACATCAGCTTTTAAACCATGCGTGTCATTTAGAGCACATCAAGCAGAGCACAATTAGTAGGCAGTCACAAGCACAGTTTACATGATTAGCTACATCTTTAATAAACGGGTGTTAACTGCAGGCGCTGTGGCCGCTTCTAGGCATCCTCATCACGTGTGTACATCTAGTGCTGGCTCGTTTTGCGTGCAGTGACCATGCCGGGGCCAAAGCACACACACAGAGACAGTCATCCCATGCAAACCAAATACAACGCTCACAAAAATGAGGGGATATTTAAAAATGAATACGAATAGTAGGATCCCACAAAAACTGCTGGACCATCTGATCCTGTCCATGGTCCATCACTGTCAGCTTGCAATCTCCCCTCTGTGTTGTGAGCAGTGTATCATTACAGATCAGGCTACATGACGCTCAACAATCTCATGTGCTCGCCCACCACAACACAGGCCTGGGTTCAAGACCCGACCTGGGCATGCTGGCCGGGTCAGACATCACAGGCAGATGCTGTGTCTGAGGATGGTTGGGGTATTTTTTTTTTTTTACCTTTCCCAGCCCTGCAATGCTCTTCATTATTAGTAGGTTAAAGTTCTGAAATGTTTTCATGTTATTCTGGAAGCTCTTCCTCCTGAGTAATGCTGTTGTTGTAGCTCATATAACATTTTTAACCAACTGGCCGATGACGCAAAGGAACAAAGCTAATCCAGGCGTTCTTCCATGCTACCATGATGCAGTCCTGTTTGCCGTCCTCGCTGAGAAAGTCTTTCAAGTTGGTGGAATTGTAAGTAGATTAGTAACTCCAAGTTCTGATGATTACCACTTGAGCCTGATCTTGTTCTGGCGATGGAATAGAAACTAAACGGGGTCAAAACTGAAAGGAAAAAGGAAGCAAGGTCACCTAACCAAGGTACATGGTGCGTTATTCATTTAAGGCGTTTCTTCAAACTTTCAGTAAATAACGTCAAGAACGGCGGTCGCTGGAGCTTCGCGGCGCCAGCGCTCGGACTACATTTCTCCGAGCCGGACTAAGTTCTCAGAAATGGGGTCTGTAATGAAGACAAGTTGCTTTCTGAAACATTCAAGCCAGCTGTTACGTATGCACTTCGAACTAACCCTGATGCTCCAGATTGAGTGGGTAAAATGTCACCTTTTTTTTTGGAACTCCCACAAAGGCATCTAGTGCCGGAATGGGTTTGTATTTTGTATTTGCGTTAGGCGTCTGTACGTGTCAGCGGCGTGTGCTGCTTTGTGCTGGTGGCAAGTGCGCGACGGTCGGAGCGCACATCTGGCCACATCGGTCTCGCTCTGCCATGTGTGTCAGACTGTGGAGCGTCTCTCCTCTCTACATTCTGCACGTGTAGCGCCTTCTCATTAATATGCCATTCCTGTTCTCTCTCCGTTTCACTGGCAGGCCATTTGCAGACAGTGGCGGCTGTCTAATGTTCACAGCTGTGTTTGATAGGGCAGACAGAGACAAGCGAGCTGGATTGTTTATGACACAAAAAGCTCTCTGAAACTCCTCTTGGCTTGTCTTTCATGCCTTTTCATGCCATTTTGATGGAGAGTTTGATGTATTTTATTATTTGATTTGTTTTTTCGGGTTTTTTTTTTTTTTTTTTTTTTTTCCGCAGGCTGGCCATCGGTTTCGCGTCTGGGACAAAAAACAAACACGTTGACGTCGTCACAGTTTGTGGCACAGCAACCCTCAGTTAACCTCATTTGCCCAGCAAAATTCAGTAAACGAGACCCGAGTACACGAGAACCCTAACACCAGAATGAGTTCTGTCTATGTGGTATGTAATTGGCATTAGCAGCGTGTGTCGGATCTTCGCAGGGGCTGAGCGCTGGTACATTAGCATGCCTGCAGCGAAGCGAGTCTGGCTGACCGGCTGCTTCCCTCGGCTGCATTGGGTTTAATGACAGGCAGGTTCCAGGGCTTTTTGCAAGGTGCATCTGATCAGTTGATACAAGTGCCTGAAAAATTGCTGCTCCATATATCATCATATATCTGTTCGCCAAGGGATTTCATCGCACACTTCCTTTTCAATCACATAAAAAAAAAAGCCATTCATTCTGGGCTGACACACGTGTTAGAAGTGGATTTGAATGTGAATAGCGTACCTTGACCGGTCTGGAAAACGTTCTTTGGGACTTTCTGCATTGTCTCTTAAGACAAGGGTTTACGCAAGAGCATGACAGTACATAACAAGAAAAGCAATTTATTCCAAGGCACGGCTGCCACTTGGACAGGGAGATAATGAAAAGCATGGGTCAGTGCTGATGGCTTAAAGCGCGCCCGGCTGGGCTGAGATGCATTAAATATTGGGAGCATTACACGGCTGACCGCGCGCCATGCTGATGCCTGAGAAAATGATATAAGTCGGAGCGGGAAGGCAATTAGCAGCCAGACAGAGACAGTCAGCACATACAGTAAGAAGTCATCACTGATTATTGCCATTACGAAAGCCATTGTTCAACAAGCGGCGCTCTGACAACGGCAACACAAGTTCAAAACGGCATCAGTTCTTTAAATGCAAACACTAACCGCTTTCTATGGGACCGCCCGTGTACCTCCTTATTAATGCAGTTTTATAAATCCTAAAATCATCCGACAGCAATGCGACGTTTCAAATTCTTTAGATACAGACCAGCAGCTTCAACCGTCAAAAAGAGGAAAATGTGATTTTGACCGTGATTTGATTGTTGGTGCCAGATCGGCTATGAGCATTTCTAGAGAAAATGTCCTGAAATGTCATGCCCGGCCATTCCTGGAGTTTTTTTTAACGAATAGTGAAATAAAGAAAAATCGAGCAGAAAAGCGATGCGTAATGAATGACATGTCAAAGCTTGAGGCAGATGGTTTGCAACATCAGAAACCAGTATGAGGTTTCACTCGTGTCAGACGGGAAAAGGAGCACCAAAACTGGCCTGTGGAACACTGGAGGGTCTGAATTTGGGACCGGTTGTACGAATCCATGGGCCTGGCCCACCTTGTATCAACAGCAACTGTGTGTAAGACTTTGAGCCAATCAATCATGGGTTGAAAATGCCATGAGTGTCACAATGTACCCATCTTCTAATGGCTACTTCCAGCGTGATGATCCACCAGAGTCACGAAACAAAAGTCTTTTGAGAGCAATTGGCGGGTCTCATCTGTATGGATGTTCATCCTAGTCTATATACACTGCTCCCAAAATATGGGTATATATATTCCAAACTAATTTTAGTGAGCAGTATGTAAAAGCAAGATGGCTTTACAAAGAGGTTCTCGGTTCAGGCGCAGGGCCCCAGACGTATTATTTATGCGAATATACATGTATATTGACGCATTTTCCTTTGTGCCTGAGCTGTTGTTGCTCCTAGGTGTTTCCACTTGCCTGTGACAGCTCTAACCGAGAGCAGAAGGAAAATGAAGGATAAATTATTGTGACAGCTCTGGCTTCAGAGAAATTTGAAAACTGTGACAGCGCCATGTTAACAGTTACAGAGCTCTTTAGTAAGACCCATTATACAGCCAGTGATTCTCTATGGAGACTGTGCAACTGTATGCTTCTGTTAGCAGTAGTTGAAATGTCAAATGAGACACATAGGTGGAAGGGGATTTTACATACAGTACGGTACCGTGCAAACGTCTTAGGGTGGCATTCGATCAGATCAGACATTGTTATAGTAGACTGATCATATATGAAGGACAGGGAAATGAAACACAGGGAATTTGTGTGCAGTATTAAAAACAGACACAAGCTTCCATAGGCTTCCATAGGCATAGTACTTAGTATTAGGGACTGTGGTGACCTAGTGGTTAAGGTACTGGCCTATGGATCAGAAGGCCCAAGGTTTAAATCCCACCTCTGCCACAGCCGGGACCCTGAGCAAGGTCCTTAACCTACAATTGCTTGGCTTGCAAGACTGTATTAATTGAAAGTCGCTCTGGATAAGGGCGTCTGCTAAATGACATAAATGTAAATATAGTATTCATTCCCCACTTACACCTGAGCAACCGTAGCATCTAGCAGCTTCATCAGGATGCCAAGTTGATCCTTACAACCTAAACAAGCTTAATCAGAAAGGGTAGCAGCCAAGAAACTGCGGTTTCAGAAGAATAACAGGGTGAAAAGCCTAAGAAATGCTAAAGTTCCCAAAGATTAGAATTATGATCAGTGAAAAAGGATTATGGAGTGATTAGTTTTGCGTCCAGATGTCAGCAATGTGTTATCTTTGGACATAATACTTTGTCATACTGGTGTAGTCTTTGCAAAGCGTGCTCTCCACCTTCACACGCCTGTTTTTTTGTGAATTCGATTAGGAAAATGGTCCTTTTAACCAGCTTGATGAATGAATGTAAATAACGGAACTGGGCGCTCATTGCGCACTTGATAAAACGAGTACGTCTGATCTGTGCGTCTAACAGGTGACCACCCGTACGAGTGCGAGTTCTGCGGAAGCTGCTTCCGGGACGAGAGCACGCTGAAGGGTCACAAGCGCATCCACACTGGAGAGAAGCCGTACGAGTGCAACGGATGCGGCAAAAAGTTCAGCCTGAAGCATCAGCTCGAGACACACTACCGCGTGCACACAGGTCAGAGCGCAACACAAACTAAAGGCAACCGTAGTAACTGTATGAAGACGGACCGGTCAAGCAGTATATCACTGCAAAGCAACTGCAGCAATTCGTCCAAATGGGTGTGTGAGAAAATCTTGTGCATGCAGGAGATGCTATGATGTTTGTTTGGCACCCCATGAGCCGTGTGCTCACGACAGGTAAGATCAGGAAGCGTGTTTTGGAGGGGGGGGGTGGCATATCAAACTGGTCGAGGTGGAATTACAGGCTGATTGCCGCTCCTGTTTTCTCTTCAGTAAGGCAGCTGCTGAGCCACCCTATCAGGTAGCCTGTCAAATAATTGACTTCTTTTTGTCAAACGAGGCCACGGCTCCAGACCAGGTGTGTGGAGATAACGAGAGCAGTAACGAGCGTAGAGCAAAAAGGCCACTAACCCTGCAGACATCCAATGCCTGTGGAGTCACTGACATTTACACCCACTGTCAATGGCAGATCAATAATCAGTTTGCAGCTGACAATGAGATCCGGCTGGCTAAACCTGCTTGCAAATTTTACTGCAACGCACGAGGGAGCACCAGCCATGTCCGTCACGTCGTCTGAGAATGTGGTGGAATGGAAACCCGTCATTACGTTTGACGTATGCGGTACTGACATCATGGGCAGAATTTTCCCTAGCAAATAAGACCAGTTTTCATTTTTATCTTGTCACAGCAAGATGCTGTTCGGATGCCGACATCTTCATAGTAGCCAAGCTGACTCTCTGACGGCCAGGAATATGAAATGAAACGCGCGGCAACCGATTTATGGCAATGCTAACAAATCTGATACCTGGTCTATTGAAGTTCGAACAGAGAATCGGAACAGAGAATCAGAACAGGGAAGAAAGAGGAATTTTAAGCGACTTAGAACATGGCGTGCTTGTTGGTGCCAGACAGGCTGGTCTGATCTACTGGGATTTACACAGCCATCTCTAGGGTTTTCGACGAATGTTTCAGAAAAGACAAAATATCCTAGGCGAGGGTAACAATGCCTTGTTAATGCCAGAGGTCAGAGGAGAATCGCCAGACTGGTTCGAGCTGATAAAAAGATAGTAGTAAGTCAAATAACCACTCGTTACAAACAAGGTATGCAGAAGATCACCTCTGACTTGGCAAACCTTGAAGCGGTTTGCACCTCCAGTCAGCAAAAACCAGGCAGCTAAGGTTACAGTTTACATGGCCTCGGACAGTAGAAGATTAGAAAGATGCTGCCTGGTCCGAGTCTTGATTTCTGCTTGTTGATCGGGTCAGAATTTGGCATGAACAACACAAAAGCCTGACTCTGTCCTGTCTTGCATCACCGGTTCATGTTGGTGGTGTAGGTGTAAGGTGGGGGAGATTTTCATGGCTCACTATGTACCAGTTCATACCAGTTGGGTATCATTTAAACCCCAGAGCCAACCTGAGCATTGTTGCCGACCAGGTCCATTCCGTTCACAAAGCTCAAGTCATCTCAAACTTGTTCTTCTTGAACATGGCAATGTACTCACCCATTGGACTCACTTCTGAAGTGTCCGGCTGAGTGTACCGCTCCAGATTTCTGATAGCGATATTTGTGTCGAATGTGAATTCACACTCATACCTGCACCCGTTTCCCCATCCTACCCAGGTGAGAAGCCATTTGAGTGTAAGCTGTGCCACCAGCGCTCCCGCGACTACTCAGCCATGATCAAGCACCTGCGTACCCACAATGGAGCTTCGCCCTATCAGTGTACCATCTGCCAGGAGTACTGCCCAAGCCTGTCGGCCATGCAGAAGCACATGAAGGGCCACAAGCCTGAGGATGTTCCCCCAGACTGGAGGATCGAGAAAACCTACCTGTACCTGTGCTACGTGTGAACGAAGACGAGAAGGAAGGAGTCCCTGGCGCCCACGTTCCATTCAGTCATTCTGCTCACAACCTGGGCCAAAGATGGACAGGACGCTGGAGTTCGGCATGCACAAACTCCAGCTACTCTAACCGGATAAGGACTTACCCAGTATCATTCAAACTCCTAAGTACACCCCTAACATTGCCCCGGCCTGCATCGTAATGCGTCGTCGAAATGCATTTCTGCACTACGTTTCCTTTGTGGACATCATATCAAGTTCAGTTCCGTCAGTCTCGATCGCTCACGGCTAAGCGGCGATATAGAAATAGGGAGTGAAAATGTTTACCGATGTCCCGTTCGGGTTAAAGACAGCATTTGGTGCAGCAGGACAAGCCGCGAACCGGAACGTGCTAGAGAACGAGAGAGGCGTTTTGTGTGAGAAGCACTTAAATGGGTGAACGCAAATGGCACGTGATCTCAAATTATGCTGCAAACTCAATAACAAGGACTTTCAGGGATGTTGAACAAAAGCATTCACTGTGTTAAACGCAATGTACGGTATAATCGCAACGGTCCAGTGACGAGTCCGTGTTTGGTTCGGTTTAGCCGCTCGCCAGTTTCTCGCTAAGTAACTGCCATGTAACGGAGCTTCTACGTTCGGTGAGACGTCGGCGGATGGAGACACAACACTGCTGACCTTTTGGTGCCGCTGTATACAGATGCCGTACCTGGTCTGTAGGCTAGAAGAATTGCACAGCAGGCAAAATGAAAGCTATTAAATCTAGAAACCGATAATAATACGACGGAAACTGAATATGCATAAGCATTCGGGGTGTGGAGGTTTAACGCTTTCCGAGCTTTTATCTTCTCCGTTTCAACGCGTTACTTGAACAACCTCGCTGTCTCGCGCTCGACGCTTGCTCTCGCTCAGCCGTGCCGTTTTAATACCACACAAGGTTTCGGTTTGCATGTGCACATTTACATACCAGCTCAATACATGTCGTCTGATCACAAGTTGAATTTCGCGTATGATTGGCAGCACTTGTATAAGCAGCGTAGCTTAAATTACGATTTAGGATTCGATTTCAACAAATCGCGTTAATTCCCATGGGTTCTGGGCCAGCCCGTTAAGCGGATATGTACAGCCTGGTCGGTAAAAGGTTGGCTGTGGCACGAATCTCATGTTTCACATTAGTAAAAGAGTGGGTCGGACTCATCAGCCAGACCGTTTAGTGGATTCAAAGAGCGACAGCGTTAGGCGCCGCTCGCCACCTTACAAAATACGGCGTTGGACTTGTGGGCAGCTGACCAAAGATTTCTCGTTATCAGATCGTTATCAGGTCCCTCTTCGTTGCACTAAGCCAGTGGTTCTCAAACGCACGTGCCCGTCTTGTTTTGCTTCACAACTGTGGTAGCCTAGCGGTTAAGGTACTGGACTCTGGACCCGATGGTCCAGGGTTCAGATCTCACCTATGCCATATATATGGATTGTAAGACTGTACGAGTTGTAAGTCGCTCTGGATAAGGACGTCTGCTAAATGCCGTGATTGTAAAACATTGTAATGCGTACAAAACTGTAAAAACGTCTTGGCGAACAAAAAAAAATAAGGTGAGAAAACACCTTTATGGTGAATTATTGCAAGGTATATTATAAGAAAATATAAGTCGTGTATACAAATGTTAGAGGAAACTTTCAAATGAAATGGCCTCTATTTTGTGAGCAGTGCATCTTAAACAGACCACGTTCGTTCGGCTAGTTGTAACGCCTCTGCGCCACCTCTAGGGGGCACGGACCGACTTTGAGAACCACTGCACTGAGCCAAAAGCATTTGCATTTTTACATTTTAAGTTGAGCCTTCTCCATTGCCTGATTGTTTCAGGTCTCAAATTGTACACTCCTCGTCTGATTTCCTGTAGCATTTTACAGAACCAGATCCTCGCCAGTCGACGTAACTTAAAGAAAAAAATGCTTAAGAGCTGCAGTATAAGGGAGAAACTTGAAGCTTGTGAATAAAAGTGTTGTCTTTTTATGTGACTCTGATCAAAAGTGGAATTGTTATATGACATGGAGTACAGCTAGGTGCATCAGTAGAATGTTAAGTTAGATGTATGAAAAAAATGTGAAAGATGCTGCTCTGTCGGGGGCGAAAAAAGGAAACGACAAAAACAAAAAAAAAAACCCACAACGCATCTTGACATTCAGACGAGAGCCAAGCGGCACTTTGATAAGCAAAACAATTGTTGTATTTTTGTATTCTATACCGTGCGATACCTGTCCACTTGTTTGTATTTGAGTGAGTCGAGTACTTTTAACGGTAACTTTTCCATTGTGTACGTTCTTGATTTGGTGACCTTTTCCCTGTGCCTCTTTTCCAATGTTGCCGATGTTCAGTAGTAGATGTTGCTCATGTTGTGGTCGCGCTGCTGGCTGTCGGTTCTTCGTCCGATGGACTTCTCGCCAAGATCTCCAGGTCCGCTCGAGTTCGTCGTCACAGAGCACAAAGTTTCCACGTATTTGTGTTGTGTTCACTAGGTTCTCACCGTGAGAGTCGTGTCGACAGTTATACGCAGGTTTTTTGTGCGCGTGCAATGTGAGTCGAAAATTGTCGTGGTAAACTTGAGTGTTCGAATGCACTATTTACGAGTTGTAAAAAAAAAACGAGAAAAAAAAAAGGACTCTTTCGTTAATTCGGAGAAAGAGGGGTTTTTTTTTTTTTTTTTTTCTTCGTGTTCGGTGAAAATATATTATTTTTGCTCAGTAATTTTGTTACACGCGTTTGGAAATCTGATGCAAATTCTCTAATGAAACGATGAGAAATCGCAGATGCCACCACTTCACTGTTCTGCACACCCACATCCCAAAGCATTCGATATTACTTCCCGCTCAAGTCTTGAGTTTGCTTTGTTGTCCTTGCTATAACACCCTTAGGCCGTCGATAATAGCCACCGCTGTGAAAATACACTGTGCAAACACGCGTTTGTCAGGCCAGGAGCTCAAGTGGTGGCAATTGCAATAAACCTATTGGACAGCACAGAAGTGACAAAGTGGCATCCCTGTGTCACTGGGTTTTATGTCGCCCCTGCCTCGGCGCAGCCTGTTCCCTCAGTGCCCTTACCCGTGCCATTCTCCCACGATTTGATAAATGCTAGCACTGAGAATTCCAGGGGACCAAATGGATATTTGTTTTGCTTCTGATTTTTTTTTTTTTAAATTCATGTCAATTTTTGCTTGTATTGCAACATTTATTGTCTTTTATTTTATTGTACTGTCTACCTCAGCACCAATTCTTTGCGTAACCTTAAAGGTGCCCGATTACAGTGTAGCTTTTTGTTTGGTTTCCACTATTGCGCACATGTGCATTTTGTATCTTTGCATTTGTCAGATCTGTCGTGTCGTCGTCCCCCCCCTGTATTTTCAGCATATGCAGTAATTGATATGCTGTCCTGTTGCACTGTGTGGTGGCATTGATGCTGCAGATTGAGGTGTGTTCCTTTCTCTCCTCTCTGTGTAACTCTTAGTGTTGTCTGGAGTGTGGAAAAACAACAATAAAGATTCAAATGAGAACCGGCGTGCAGCGGGTGATTCTTTGCAACGTTTTGACCTCTGTGCAGAGTGGCTGAAAAGAAATCCGTTAGATGGAGTAGGTAATTTAGTCTAATCTCTCAGTGGATCTCTGATGCTTTGCTCACCTTTCATGTCGCACCGATTCAAACCTGTTCAACATGGCAGACTAACAAGCAATCTGGAACTCTGGCATTGTCCTGTATTGAACATTAATATACGTTGTGGTACTGCCCTCTAGTGGCAAAGAGACTGATGAACAGTTGAACACAATGATTGTTCCATCTCCCAGGACTGCAATTGCGACCCCTGCCCAGACCCTCCTCCCCGTCCAGGGCACGTTCACACTCGCACCTGTAGATTCTCTTTTCTAGATTTTGCCATGTTGCTGTAAATCGGAGGAATTTGAAAACTGGGCCTATTGGGTCACTATGCTGTGTAAAACCTTCAGGTTCTCCCATGACGTTTGTTCAAACCCTCGAGGTAGGGGAGAGGGGACAGCGGCAGCACCTTTTTGCATTTCCTTCAGTATCTCAGAAACCGTTTGCAATAGAAAGACCAAACTGAAATGTAAAAATACATTAAACCCACATCTGTCGTCTATCCATCCATACCGATTCAACTGATGCTAATATTATAATAAATTACATTTTAATGGAGTGAAATGCTGCAACCATACCCATATAAGGGGAGACTCATTCAAATGTTAACCTATTGCATTAAGGTTTTTATCGGCCGTAAGTTACTAAAAACACACACTAAAAAGATAGACTTCTATTACTTATTCATTAAATTGTGATTTTTTTTTTTAGGGATGCACTAATCTGGAATTTGGGGCCAATGCTGATATTACACTTTTATATATTTGCCGATGCTGATTATATATGCATTTATAACTTACAGAGAGACTAGGCACCCTGGGTATAGCTATAAAAACAAATGTCACATTTATTTGCCTTACATTTTCGCTTTTAACCAACTGTATGCAAACAATAAAATGAAGGGTAGATTTCCTCAGAAATCTGGTTTCTCATTTTTTTTTATTTCACATTCGTTTAGTTAACTGGTCCGTACGTAGACTGATCACAGCTTTACACCCTCTTTTTTAAATTAGCAGCTTAAACCAAAAACAATTGATCTATTGAAACTATTTTGGATGAAGTGGTCGTTAAAGTGAACATTGGAGGAATCATGTTTCCCAAAGCATTGCTAGCACATGCAAGGGTCACAAGTGTCCCCCTCTCTCCTGATGTCGCTGATGTGTCTGTCGCCACGCCTGCCAGCAGTGTGCGCCGGTCTAAACCATGGGCGGCTCCGGGGGGGGGGGGCTTGTAGGCGCTATGGCTACCCCTAGTAATCCCAAGAAAGTTTGGTGATATCTATCGATCTCTGTCTGTCTGTCTGTCTCTATGTCTGTCTGTCCATAAATGTGTGTGTTGTGTTTTTTAATGCTGTTTTGCATCTTTTAAAGATAAATGCCTGCATTCATAAAGCTTGATTAAGCAAATGGATGCAGCACGCTTTGAACTTTTGACCTCATGTTCGTTTCTGGCAACTTTGCAGCTGCAACGCATTCATTTTTTACCAAAGGGTCTACGAATCGAGCCCCAGTCGAAAGGACATGAAAGTGCCTGGGGCTTCATGTGATGTCGGGTCTCATGAATTGACTGACACTGGGGAAAATATGTCTGCAGAACTGCAAAGGAAATAAGAACAGGGACAGAATATCACCAGCACCCAGGAGTTCCCATTACTAACATGCATTTATTGACTTGTACAAACTGATATGCATATGTCTGACAAGTTCTTGCCGGCGTCGTTTGAAAGACTAATTGAGGAACAGCAGTGGGGACTCTCGAACAAGTAACCTGTGGGAGAACAAGAGCCCAGGAAAGCGAGAAAATAATTGATGCCTTTGCACTCAACCACAGCAACAGACGAATTGTTTTGTTATGAAGACGTCTAATGGTAAGTGCATGCTTTTTTTTGTCTTTTTTTATTATTTAATGCATTTAAGGCACACCATAATTCCTGATAATGAGTTATGTTTATTCGTACAGCTTTTGGGACTCTGGAATGAAATAATAAATGTGTGAATTCATCAGTAAAAAATGTTGCTAACTGAAAGGATGAATTTGTGCTTTCAGGATCCGTGTCATAAATGTGCTTAAAGCTGTGTCTGTTGTGTGCAAACCTTGATCATAGTATGTATTACTGTGTGAAACTCATTTGTTACTGTTGCAGAGTGGATAGCGTGGATGTGTGAGGAGGTATTGCAGTAGAAATTAAATTGTATTGACTAGCACATTAATGGGAATCCCTAAATCACTGGACTGTGGTAGCCTAGCGGTTAAGGTTCTGGACTCTGGACCAGAAGGTCCAGGGTTCAAATTCCACCTTTGCCAAGCTGCCACATTTGGGTCCTTGAGCGAGACCCTTGACCCACAACTGCCTAGATTATAAGACTGTACCAGTCGTAAGTCGCTCTGGATAATAAATGTAAAAGTGAAGCTACACCATGTGACCAGCCACAGAAAATGACCGGGGCTGCCCCTGAATCTATAAGCAATAAATCATCTAATAGGATGTACAGCATTTTAGTAGCATTACCTTGGGCTAGGGTGAGAGTAGCATTTGCAGCAATTCATTTCAACATCCGCATTAGCCATTATTTAGCAAAAAAAAAAAAAAAAAAAGTCGAGAAAAAGCAACAGGTTTGTGTTTTCTTTTATCCATCCAAGAAGAGATGAAGCCCAAATTTTCTGGCATTAATATTAAGTTACATGGCAAGAGAGTTTGATGCTTTAACACAAGCATAGCCTGCTAGCTATCAATGTCATATCACAGTTACTTCGTTACTTCGCACCCAACACCTGGGACATATATACCCCCTATACACAACATCATTTTGTTTCAAATTGCCACCATTTGACATTTGAAATCAATAACAAGTCCCATATACCCAGCAACGTAGGAAATCCTCAGCATTGCTGTAAGACAGCATCACGACGTTGGTCTTATTTTACTTCGCCTCAATTCAGTGACTGTCAAGCACAGGCTATCTAGACCAAACAAAGCATAATGCCTTAAAACAGGATAAAATTTCCCATCCCTAACACCGTAAATCAGAGGGCTGAGACAACGTGGTGTAATCATGAATAGAACGAAAAAGGAATATCGTATGTTTTTAAACGTAATGTCATCCAGCTTGGAAAACAGCATTTCTAAGTACGGATTCAAAAACTGCATTAAACACAAAAACAGCTGAAAGGCGTGGAGCAGCACCGTATGGAGACTCTTCTTGTTAGATTTCTTTTTCTCGGAGGAAACCACTCTGGCTGCATTCATGATCTTGATGTAGGTGAAGCCAATGATAGTCATGGAAAAGAGAAAAAGGAACTGAAGAAGGATGGCACGGCCTTGTGCCTGCCATGGTTCTCTTAACAGTAACTCCACGGAACAAATCCGATAGGAGAACAGGGCCGTGGACGGGACCACCGCCAAATATCCTATAACGGTAAACAGTGGTGTCACAGAGCTTAAACTGCTTATTATGAGAAACCCAAAGTATCTGGTCTTGCTGGTGGAAATGGTAGCGTGCCTCAAAGGCATGCATATAGCCACGTAGCGCTCCAGACACATTGCCACGAGAGTCAGGGGTGTACAGCTGGTGAGATAAGCTAGAACTGCAGTGATAACACTACAAACAGTCATTTGGATGGGATACTGCAAATATGCCCAAAGAGTAAGAATATCAGTTAAAACCATGTAAACAGAGTCCGAAAGTAGGGTGCACGCAAACAAAATGTAGCGTGTATCGCCCCTGAACGTCTCCTTCTTCAGAAAGGTGAACATCATCAGGCAGTTCACGTAGAGGAAGATCCCGACCATGACCTGCACCAGCAGCATCTTTTCATTCACAGAGCTGAATAATGTTAGCACCAGAGTCGAGTTATTAGTCGAGTTACCTTTAACTCCAGAACTCTGCATATCTTAGAAATGAAGGCTTGTGTTTTTGTTTTGAAAACAACAAAGCTATAAAACATTCACTCGCCTAGCAGGTCACATGAGGTACTGAACATCTCTGGCGTATTTATAGGAGTTTTAAACGAGCCTAGAGGTAAGGGTTAAATAAAAGCAGGTAGGGTTTGTTACGCAGCATTGTTTGTGCAGACAACCTTAATATTTAATGATGGTCCCTTTAATGAGGCGTTGTCCTGTTTATTTCGGTATAAACGCACTAATCAAGTACGTTGTTAAGGGTAGCTAAAAATACTGCCAACAACAACAATATATCCCCTGATTTTTGTGAGCAGTGTAACTGCACTGGAGTAAAGGAACTGGCAGTTACCACGCTGTTTCGAGCGGGACCGTGCCTTTATGATACTCTAAGGATTTTCATTGAGGAAGATATTTGATCATACTGATCTAATCCAACATTTCTCTTTACAGTTGACTGTTACCTCTACATTATTTTATCCTTTGTAGGTGTACAAACTTGTTCCAAAGGAGTACAGATATTAAAATATCTATTGGTCGGTATCTCTGTCCAAAAATATTGCCATTGTTATATGTGATCATTATGCAAGAAAAATCTTATGGCAGCCTAGTGCTGTGTTTCTGAGATTTAAGCAAAAAAAAAAAAAATTTGAAACCTCCATTTAGGGCAACATGGAGGCCTCACTGCCTCACAGCAAGAAGGCCTGGGTCCTTTCAGTAATGAGAAATCAGCCTCCCCATGTCTGCGTGGGTTTACTCTGGGTACTCCGGTTTCCTCTCACAGTAGAAAAGACATGCATGTTAGGTTAACTGGTGTCCCCAAAGTGGCCCTTGACTGTGTGTATGTGCCCTACGATGGCTTGGTGCCCCATCTAGGGTTGTTCCCTCACCTGCGCCCACAGTTGCTGGGTGGGCACCGACTGGGATCCACCCTGTGTAGATTAAGCGGAAGATAATGGATGGATGGATGGATGGCAACCTCCATTTAATCTTCTGCATAAAGTGTAACTCCGAATAGCCAGTCAACCTAGTTCCAAGGAACTGAAATACCAGTAGAAATCCAACATGGATGTACCTGTGGTAAGAACACTGTAAACTGCACAGACAGTAACCAAGCCAAATCCAAGTCTGAATCTGGCAACTTGGATAATTGCCAAATAACCATATGATTAAATTAATGCCAATTTGCAATAAAGTAGGGTATTTGAAAGACTGTTAAAGTAATTACTTATCTACTACTACTGATCTGAGACACTGGATCAGCTGGGTAAATCAGTGGTTAATCTTGAGTATTATCACTGAAAACATGATAATCATCTAGGATTGGGTAAAAAAAAATACCTAAGACCTATTAATAGCTAATTATTTCCCCTATATTTGCTAATCTAAGAGCAGTGAGCCATATAAAAACCTGAGAGAGCATTTGATTTTATTGTTGTCTATGAGAAACTATTTTTTTTTTAAGTTTGTATTATAGTGCTGTGTTATTAGTTTTGAGTTCTAGTTCTGTGTTATGATTTTACCTAGGCAACTGTAATTCTCCCTACTGTGTGGAGTTTATCCCCAGTGTAATGTCTTTACTACTGAGACTCATTATTTTCGAAAGAAGCAATTAATATAGTCATTAATTATTAAATCAAGCCGTGTCTTTAGGTCCTAATTGGTGATTATTTTGTTTACATAGAGATGACACCCTATTCCCTCAGTTGTGCGCTATTTAGGGTGTTGGTCATTTTACGTTAATTTTGCATATTCGGAATATATTTAGCTCGACCATATACTATATATATTAAACATTGAAGTTTAATTAACATTATATATATTTTATTTTAGATCATTTATACACACGAGCAGCACAAACACACACACACACACACACACACACGGTGACTCGGTGGGTAACACTGCCGCCTCACAGCAAAAGCATGGTTTTACGGTTTCCAGTTTTCTCCCACAGTCCAAAGCATGTTAGGTTAATAGGTGTCTGTAAAGTGTATATATATATATATATATATATACACAGTCGAATCCGGTTAATGGGACCAGCCGCTTATTCGGACTGAATCCTAAAGTACCGAAACAAATCCTATTATCTACGTGTAATTTTATTCGCTTATTTGGACCAAAATTCCGTTTAATCGGACCAAAGAACGTGAGAAGCGAATAAGAAA
>JAUZST010002364.1:0-18109 GCA_034779995.1 Parotocinclus haroldoi | reverse complement strand
GTGTGTGTGTGTGTGTGTGTGTGTGTGTGTGTGTGTGTGTGTGTGTGTGTGTGTGTGTGTGTGTGTGTGTGAGAGTGCGAGAGGTCGGGTGGGTGGTGGTATGTGTGTAGTGTTTGTGTTTGTCTGTTGTGTGTGTGTGTGTGTGTGTGTGTGTGGTGTTTGTATATGTGTGTGTGTGTCATGTTTGTGTGTGTGTGTGGTGTTTGTATGTTTGTCTGTTGTGCGTGTGTGTGTGTGGTGCATGCGTGTGTGTGTGTGTGTGTGTGTGTGGTGCGCGTGTGTGTGGTGCGCGTGTGTGTGTGTGTGTGTGTGTGTGTGTGTGGTGCGTGTGTTTGTGTGTGTGGTGCGTGTGTTTGTGTGTGTGTGTGTGTGCGTGTGTGTGTGTCTATCATTTATTTTCCAATCATGTTTAGTTTTTGTCTCAAATGTTGTGTAAAGTCTTTTGGATTTGTCTCCAAAGAAAAATAGTAGAATTGCTTTATTTTCATTTTCTATTTCCTTTGGCATCGATTCGGTAAATGTTATGATTTGGGCAGCTAATTTGCACAGCCTATTGCAGGGCGACAGGGTGGTGTTGAGGATGGCAGCCTCTCAAAGCAGGGTGAGAGCTTTTTTAAAATGGTTGCCAAAGCTTTTAAGATGGCTGCCAGACTGTGAGCTAAAGGGGGTGAGGCATATATTAATTTGAAATCCTAATATAAGCATCGTAATATTCTCACTATATGAATCAGCCCAGGGTCTGAACGGGGACGGGTTGTGTGTTGGGGACGTGGATGCAGCAAGTGTTTTCAATGCTTCCTCATATCAGAATGGTGTTGAACTTGGCAGTAAAGTTGTTGGCAGCAGCGGCTTCTGTGTCATCCAACAATGGGAGCTGCTAACGTGATTCTCTCTTAGTGTAGCTGTGCCTGGCAGGACCATTTAACAGCTATGTTCAGGATAAGCTTTACAGGGAGAGATGACGAGGAGAATGCAGACAAAACAGACAGTGCAAATGAGCAGGTTTTCTATGGGGTCTTGGCACTGGAAACGTCCCCTTTCAAACCCGAGCCCTTGTCTTTTATTGAATGTTTTTGTTTGGCAATTATTCAAACTATTTGTTAGCTACAGGAAATGCTTTGGGAAATCTGAATGATGCTATTGCACAGAGAGATTTGATTGCCGTCGAAAGGTGGCCGCTTTCTAAAATGGAGCCGGACTGTTGAGGACAAAATGGAGGCAGCGCAGAGGAGCTACGGTCGTTATAACACCACGGTGATCGATTAAAATAATGGCACAAAAATCAAATCTGACACAGAATCTAACCGTGAACTCGGATGCGTCTCTGCATCGATGTGATTGTTAGAAATTCTTCTAGTAAGACACGGATTTTAATTTTGACTGCTCACAAAAAATCTTTTTGATATATCCCTTAATTTTTGCGAGCGTATGTGCTTATGACCCGACATTTGGCACCATCTGATTATGCCACGTGTAAAGCACGCTGTGCCAGGGTTGAGATGACAAAACCTAGCGCCTGCTTGGCATCAGATGGAATCCTCTGACTGCCTCACGCAAATGCCAGGGACTTGTACCAAGGTGCCACTCACAACTTTGTCCCAAGGCTACACGACTCCAAACACTTCTTCAGCTGTGCCTCAAACAGTAAAGGGCGTTATTGTGCCGCATTTGGTAAAGCACGGACTGATTAAGATTTTATGAGATAAAAAAAAAAAAAACAATTTGCTCTGGAAGTCTTGAACAGTGTGCGAGAGTGGAGTCAGACGTGACAGAAAGAAACGTTCAGCTGAAAGTTTTTAAGAAAATCTTTTATTCATGCAATATTGAACGCAGTAAGACCTCTGTAGTTATTTATGGTTTTCAAAAAATAAATAAATGCAACAGGGAATGAAGCAGCCACATTGATCAGCTGCATTTTGAGATTGCTGATTATCATTTCAATTCATTAAGTGGACTGCATCGCATCGATACACTACACAATGCAAATCCAATAATGAACGTTTCCTGGCTAAATCCATGAATTGTGCTTATAGCAGCTCGACTACGGACTTTTGAATTGTTATTATAGTCTCCAATATGTTGAATTAGGTTCGAAATATAAATGATGTATTTAAACAGGATTGTTAATTTCACCATCCAGAAAATGTCAGGTGTTACTACATAAATTAAAGGATATACAATAACCTGTTTATGTTTATGAGCTATTATACTATCGGTATCGCTATAACCTTTGTCCTTTAGCTCAATTATGTATTTATGTATATGCATGGTGAGTCAAAAGTCACAGGAAACAAAAGGGAAAATGACGTATCTGAATTTACATTCGAAACGTGAAACCACATTTACATTTAACAGACGCCCTTATCCGGAGCGACTTACAATAACTACATTCTTACAATCCAATCAGTTATGGGTTAAGGGCCTTGCTCAGGGAGCCAAATGTGGCAGAGGTGGGATTTGAATCCTGGACCTTCTGGAACTACAGTCCCATTATCTCATCAATGGCTTTGGCAGCCTTTGGGAAAAGTCCACGATGCAGCTCACGACGCATGTGTCCTCTGACTTTTGACTCGCCTTGTATAAGTAAGTACATTAACACTACTATAATATTAAAACATTATTGTCCATTTTAAGGGTTCATACACACAACAATGACTTTTTCCTGTATTTGTGGAGTTGTAGCGTCTCTGTCACTGCACTGCAGAGGTCACTTAGGGTCGTCTTTATAATGCAGTTCATTGTACATTTTCTTAAAAGCACGGCAGAATAATGACTTCTGCATTTCAGTTCTACAGCCTGACATTGGTTGACATTTTGAAATCCTGTTATTGTCAGGTTGCATCATCTTGTCATTTTAAAGGTTTTGGATATAAAATAATGCCTGATAATGGCATCTCAAATTTGATGTGACCGAATTAACCTGTTTTAACGTTGGGATACAAAAATCTCTACACATTCATCTTATTTTCATGAAGTGGAAATGTGTTTGCATAATTAGGGAATACTAAACTGGGGCTGTGATGGCCCAGTGTGTTTACAGAAAGTTCTGGACTTTGGATCTGAAGGATGGACCCTTTACCACAGTATCTTGAATTTGTGTATCTTAATATTTAATATAATGAAATATTAAATTGTTACATAGGACACAAAACTGCATGTCGTATCATTCAGGGGTGGGGGTGGGTACGGACACGCACACGCGTGTTGCTGTGCTGGTTCTCTGGCAGAAGAGGTCAGGGTTTGCCATATGGCTCAGCAATGCAACACCACCTCCGACCAGAGACGTGTGGTAGAGAAGTGTGGTGAAGGCTAGCTGGGCATGGGTTGTAGACTCGATTTCCTGGTGTGCTGTTGGGCCCAAATTGTTTGCGGCTCTGTGCCTCTGGTTTCCTGGGGACAGGGAAAGACGAGTGGGAAACAGAACAGAAGATGAAATGTACAAAAAATTAAAAGAGACCAAAGAGACCTGAGATAGTTGGGTAGAGGAGGTGTAGTTTGTGTCGAGAGGGAGTTTAAGGGAGAAAATAAATACACGGCGCAATAAAAATATTACTTTGTGTTTGAGGGCTTTGGAAAACTCACTCAGCTTTTGATCTCTTTGTTTAAAGGCACCGGTTGTGACGCAATCCTTTATTTGACATATTGTCCCATATAGACGTGAGTCGGGTCGGATCCCACTCTCGGTGATCAGCTCCAAGTGCGTGGTCTTAAGAACACAGATACAGCACACACCCTCTTTTTATTATATTTATTAAATATATTACATATAAGGAATATATTAAATACTTATAATGAAGAAGGTCCTTTTTCTTTGGGACCTTCCCAAGCTCCACACCAGGGTCCACTGATTTTCTCTGACAATGTGTTCATAAGGAAAGCAGTGTATGAAAGGCCAGACCTCATTCCCCATGTGGCACAGCGTCTGTGGCTCATCAGTCAGTGCTTCCATCCATGCCAGGTGCAAATGCTACTCAGTTGTTTATTTATTGAGGTTAGGTTTGTTTACCTCTCGCAGCCTACAGTGACAAATCTAGAGTTTATGTTCCTAATGGAAAGCAAGGGAATCGGTTCTCTCTATTCTCATAACCGATTCCAGATTTGACTTCTATATCAGTAGTGTTTGTTTTTGTTATTCAGCCGGTGATTGGTTTATCTGTTCAGAACAAATTGAGCGGTGAAAATTCTCCAGGCTTGTGGGAAAAGCATATGTTTAAGGTCGACAAGAAAGTAGCCATCCAACCTGTTCCTTCTTGGAAATCCCAAATCTGTATTGGTGCTCTACTAACACTCCCAACTAAAGCATTTCATTTAGGTTTGCTCTCAGACGAGCTGTTAAAACAGTGCTATTTAATGACATTTTAAAAGCCTCTATACCTTTCCATTCAATGCCAAGTAATAGAAATATACCGCAAAAATGAGGGGATATTTCAAAATGATTTTATTTAATTCATCCTTTACAGAATCATCAAAAGCAAATGAAAAGTTGTTTGATTCTGCAAATGAGGTGCGACCTCATTTGTTATGGTGATCGAGTAACAAGTGACATTTATGGGGGTGAACAGGAGCATGTCAAACTGGACGAGAGTTCCCCCACATAGACTGTTCAGTAGGGTGTAAGGGTGTACCCAAGACTGCCAAAACACACTGACAGTGATGGAGCATGGACAGGCTCAGACTGTCCAGCAGTTCTTATGTGATCCTCTTCATATTCATTTTGAAATCTCCCCTCATTTTTGGGAGTTAGTGTATAAGCATATATATCCAGTGCATGTGCAAAACCACACAGCTGATCTATAAAGATCTCTCGTTTGACAATAACTAATGTAAGCCTATATTGTAACGATTTGTAGCGTTTTGGCTGCTGTCTCAGTTTGAATCAGCTTTTCTATGACCTGCTCCAGTTTCATGATGTCACCGCTAACATGTGGTTTGCACATAGCATTTTCCTGACAATCACAATAACTATAAATTACACCACTATCGGATCGGTTCACTCAATTCTGGATGTTCAATATAACCCTCAACTTTGATATCGTATAACATTTTAATGTGGGTTCTAGCGGTTCTACAGACAGGTGTGTCCACGCCCTTGACAGTCCTGATCCCCCGCTACGTACCTTTCCTCTCCCCCTGCAGCTGCAGCCTGTCAGCCGGTCTCTCTATGAGCGGTGAAATACAACGCACGCACACACATATACACACACACAAACACACACTCAAACACACACTCCACTCAGCTGCTCTCCTTCGCTGTGTCACCAGGGGAGGGTCTCACGCTACTCACCCAGATTAGATCTTTGGCAAATGATGAACAAACTGACAACGCATATTTTTTTCAGTCGTCTATCCTCAGACTCAGTCATTCTCCAGCAGGAAATCAGGACTGACAGAGGTCAAACTTGGCCATTCTACTCCCCTCGCAGCGCATTCTGTGTTTTCTCTCTTTGCTCTTTCTCTGCTGCTGTCATGCACTGTGTCAGTGGATGTTTTAGGAGATTTCCTTTACACTGTCAAAGCCGTGGCAAAACTGTGCTGCTGTGCGTTTAAAAAGAAGCTCAGACAGGGTGTTTTGCTGCTGTAGATGGGTAATTCATTATTAAAGAATAATCAGGCGTTATTAAAGAACAGTTAGGGTTAGGACAACGTCCAGAAAGAGAAACTGTTGATATACTAGGTGGTTTTGTGATTTTATTATTTTTTTTTAAAGGAATGTAGATGTATATCATTTCACCAAGCAGATTTTAGGGTTGATTCATCATGCTTAAGTGCAGTCATGTTTTTTTTTTTTGTTTTTTTTTTGGTAATATTATTTGTATTGATCTTAGAATGTATTCCTGGCGATCAACCTCTTTATTTGATATGTCCTACATATAAATAACCGAATATTTTTGTATATATAATACTCATTAACTCATTAACACTCACATTTGGTTTCTCACCACTTTCAATTCCACTTTATTTCAGCTCCGTAAACAACTTTGGTATTTTAGTCTTTTGTTTTCATTGACTGATGTGGTTTATTGTTCCAAATAAAGAAAGAGATGTACAGACCCATCATCGTATTTATGAGAGGTCAAAGAACACATTACTAACATAGGAAGCTCTGCCTTTTTCTCACAGCCCGTCTATATACAGAGGAAACAAGAGATAGCATATAAAAAAGGAAATTGAAAGCTGCTCAGGGCTGTATATTTCAGCTTATCCCCGGGGAATGCTGGGATCTTGCTTCTCTCTCTGCCTTCTTGGGGAAAAGCCAAAAACTTTTCCCTCCCTCTTTCTCGGCCTGCTTTTCCAACCTCTTTCTAGAAAGCGAAGATCATGTCAGCACCGCTATTGCCTCGTGGAGCAGTTTAGAGCACGACACATATTTTAGATTAATTATTGAAGAATAAGCAAAAGTCGTTTACATGTAAAATGTAAAAATCATCACCTCACCCGATTAGAAAGAAAAAAGTTCTAGTCCGTTTCTTTTAATGTGCATTAGATACATTCTTTCTATCTTTCCATAAAACATTATCCCAGCAGCCTGGATTTTTACGTCAATATGCTGCCTAACACGCCAGGTACCTGTTAAAATAGTTATTTAATAAAGATGAAGAAGTCAGATACAATTTTATATTTAGTGACCTGAAAACCCAGATCAATGTTTTTTAAAATTAGTATGTTGTTTAATATTTTTATAATTCTAATATTGTTTTCTGATCCACCCCACTGATAGTTTATGTTATTTACATGTTTTTTTTTTCAGCACAGCACTTCATGCACATTGTTGTAGAATGTATTTCTGTTAGCCATTTGCCTAGAGCTGTGGACCTCAATGGACTGTAACATGGACAAACACTGGTCTTGTGGTCTGCAAACATGCATCATCGTGTAGTAATAATAGGCCCAAAGTACTGATATTTGGGTCACAGGTTGACCCTAGTTTTTTTTTTTTTTTTCACTTTTCTCATTGGTTTCTCAAACCACAGACCCAGTAAAAGATTGCTAAGCCAAAATCATACTCCTACATACTTACGTCATGCCTCTGTTACTAAAATGGTGCAAACTTCTACATCATGCATAAAGTTCAAAATCACATACATAAGTACAAAAAGACAGGCATGGAGTCGCTGTGTTCTCAACTTCCACTGGGTTAAAAGCCCAAGGGTTTGATTTGCTAAATATAGCACATGTAAAAATGCCCTACAGAACCATTCCGAGCCGTGGAAAATCTAAACAAAAGTCAGGCAGGAATGTCCGTCCCACCAGCGTCTTCAGTACAGTAGCATGCTCCTGCTGGAAGCTCCTGTGTAAAAGACCTCTGTGATTTACAAGTCACAGTTAAATAGGCATGGAATTGTTTGACTTCAGTTTGTGTTTAATGATTGTTTATTGATATCCCTTTGTATTATGGGGTCCAGTCAACTTCCATCACTGACCACATTTGGAGGGAAATAACATAAGCTGCCGTGCCAAAAAGAATAATTGAGACATTGTTCAGTGTTTCTTGCCAGATTGAAATAACAGGTTTATTACACAGCCGTGATTCTATAATGTCATGGCAGAGAGACAGCAGAAGGAAATCTTTTATTATTTGTTTTATTTTTATAAAGACTAAGTAAGCATTTCTGGACTTAGAACAATGGACCACGGATGTATATAAAGAGAATGTGCCTTGATTGTTTGCTGGTTCTAGATGGCATGATTAGTGAAGGTAGGTCGTAAGATGAGACTTTTTTTGGTTCTGCAGAAGAATTCTACGTCTTTGAGAGGAAGTGATGTATGAGAGAACAGAAGAATGCACTGGGCTGGGCAGATGGCTGATCTGTAGAGCAGAGACAGAAGGCTCTTGTCTAAACACTTTCCCTTATTAAATATGTCATGACGCAGGAGCGATGGGTGTGGAAGCCAGTGTTACTCAAACACTAGACCAGAGGTGTGAGTTAACAGAAACAAAGGCAGGAGCTCAGAAGATACGACTCGGTCTGATCGAGTGAAAGGATAGAGTGTGTACATTCCTGAGCACTGCGGATGACAAACACGGGTCTGCTAGAACACAAGCTGAAGAAAGTCAGAATTTTACATTCTCCCTGTTTGTATTTCTTTCTAACTTTCTTTTCTTATCTTGTAAATTCATGTATTTAAAGGAGTGGCACGGTGGTTTGCACTGTCTGCTCACAACAAGAAGGTCCTGGGTTCAGTCCCAGGGTGAACCGGCCTGGTCCTTTTTGTGTGGCGTCTGCATGGGTTTATCCAACCGGGTCCTCCAGTTACCTTTCACTTGTATCCAAAACTTGTTTGTATAAATGACCAGTCTTGAGAGAACCTTGTGTGTCACTGAAACGGCCAAACAAATAAGCGTGTCATAAAAGTTTATGTCAAGTTTACTGTAAAATGAGTAATATTATTATTATTATCAGCTTCTTTGGACATTATTATTTTGAAACTTATTTTTATACTGAGTATAGCTTCCCATTAACCTGGTTATCTGAAGTTAAAAGTTTAAAGGAAGAATCTTCTGCTTTCTTTTGCGTCTTCTGAAAGTGAGAAAAAAAGCGAAGAAAAATCATGGGGATGATACTTGTGTGAAAACAATACTTCCATCTCTGGAGCTTCACGTTCCATTGGTAGGGCAGAAAAGGGTCGTTTGTATTTCTAAATTAAGTTTCTGCCTCCTTTTATTGGGCTGCGTGTTCGTGAGGCCTCTGCGTAAAAGGTCTTTTGAAAGTAGGGTTTTAACACACAATTGGATTACAGCGCTGTGAGGCACTTGGTGAGAATGCGGTGGACTGAAGCGGAGGACCTGCAAGAGGTACAGATGGTTTAATGCATGCATAATCAATAACGCCCCCCCCTCTCAAAACTCCTCCAGCCTGTCCTGGGAAGCTGAGGGAGACGAGGGTTTTGAGCAATGCTAGCCGGGGGCTATGACACTCCAACGCAGTGGCCCTAATGATCCAATTAGGGAATCAACACATCGACTAATTCAGCAAGCACCAAGATATCATATCTTCAGTGCACCGGTGCTCACCTCCTGTTCTCCACTGACGAGCTTGTTGCTGTGGTTGGATGGAGATGCTTACAGTTTTTTCAGTCTTTTTCCCGCACTGCTTACCTTTACAGAAATTAATGGAACTGTATAAAAACACAGCAACTGTCCTTTTTCCATCGGCCACCAATCCTGGTTGAGATCAAGCCATAATAATAGTAATACTACATAATAGTAATAGTGTGGAGTACTACACTGCTTACAGAATTAGTAGATATTTCATTAGGAGATTCTGCATTTTGAAATATCTCCTAATTTTTATGAGCATAGTTTGTACGACATCAATTAAACAATTCGTTGCTCCTTTTCCTTTCACCTTATACTAGAGTGTCTCAAAACATACATCCATAACAGGAGTAAATCACTCGATTCACACTCATAATTAGAGGTAATTCAGTGTAGGGAGTCCTCATGAGTCCTCATGCTTGGATTTGTACAGGTTTTTAGATGGTTGGAGGGAACGTGGAATCCACAGGATATATGAAACCAAGGTCAGATTTTGACAAGAGTTCAGTCTCGAACCTTGGACAGAAAAATGACGTCTTTGCGCCAAAAAACGAATTTATTAAGCCAGATAATTGGTTAAAGTTTATTTCTTATAGTCTTTTTTTCAGATTCAGAAAACTTTTTGCACAAGCACAGGATTTTAAGCAGAAGTATTTTCAATTTCTGATCATAAACGGTGCCTTGATAACAAAAAACGTTAGGTTATTTAGGGCTGGTAAAGTTAATACATTAAAATGTCACTGCGTTTTAGCAGTTTGACTCTCAGGTTGACCTTCTTATTGCTACTAAAATTCTAGATGTGAAATGTGAACAAGGTTCTGTCACTTGAACTCTCTACCACGCAGGACTACATGCTGTTTCTTCTAAAAGTAACTAATTGGATGAATAATGTTGGTTGAAAAGCTGTCGTTCTGGTAATCATGACGTCTTGGTTGCACTGCATGAAGAAAAGGGAAGATGAATCGCCAAGATAAGACAGGATGACAATATTTGAATGAACTGTTAATAACTGATGACTGTGTGGTTTTAACTTAAGAACAATATTTTAGGATTAGCAGGCAAAAATGCAGTGTGCCTGGAGTTCTCCTTTGTTAACCTTGACACCAAATGCAGCTGCTGTCATATTTAGTGCTGTCGTGACCATTTCAGAGAGCAGACTCAATTTAGGAAGAAAATGCACTAGACCCGGAACCCCAAGTTCAATTAGTTCCTTTGGGGTCTTGTCTTGTTTTTTAATGAGCAGTTAAAAAACTTCTGGTGATTGATTCATTAGGTAACCTGGCACTCCTTATTCCATCTGCTGCTTAAATACCAGCAACACTTTGAGACTGAAATTAGCTTATTCTAGCTTCCTTGGGTTGTGTTCCCATCTTTTTGTTCGTGGTGTGAGAACGAAATTACGTACAGACAGGGACTGTCCCTCCTGCGTCTTTCAGTGTGTAGCAGAAAAAAGTGGCTTGTTATGCACTTGTATAGCTGGGGGGTCGATACCATGAACAGGCTTTTTTATGCATCTATTTAGTCGTTTGTTGTTTAGTGTCTTTTTATGTTTATTTCAAGCGGCAAGGGCTTTTTTTTCACCCTTTGGGTCTCTAAGGGCCCTCGACGGGGGGTAAATGCAGATGAGACGCACTAGGTCTGGGTCTCACGCCTCATTTGCATTTTTAATTAGTGATGGGCAGTGTGTACGAGAGCACTTGGTTTGTGGGGACTGTGTGAAAGTAGCCCTGTGCACACACCCATCGCCCAGCCCCTCTGCCCCCCGCGCCACCACGCCGCTTTCACTTATCTCTGGGCTGTTGCTGGGGGATGTGGCCCTTTTTGTGCGCTCAGCCCGCTCTCCAGATTGCCTTTGTTTTAAGCTGTTGATGCAGACGGCGGTGCCGGGCTGAATGCAAACAAGTCCTTAAGTTGTTTACTTTGTCTAGGAAGAGACGGAAGTTTTAATGTTGGTTTGCGTCCTCCACTTCTTTTGTTGGCCGCATTTCCTTTCTTTTCTTTCCTAATATTCAGCCGTTTAATCGCCTGTATCTTCGCGTTTCTTTTCAGTCTACGCACAACGGGCTGCTTTAGAACTGTTTGGCGTTGCAAGGAATTTAGTTTTCTGTAGCCCTAACCCTTTCCCAAACCATTAAAGTCATTTTGTAAAGCTTACTATTTTTGATTCTCTTCTACAGGACCCTTCTGTTGCACATTGTGAATCAGTTTTACTGGCTTTCTTTCTGAAGAGCCCTCTCGCCCTCAGTAACTGCAGACCTTTAGATCTGAGTGGATATCTTCAATATTTATTTCTCACAGACAATTTTATCCACAGTGCAAGATCAATACCTCACCTCTGCATCTAAATCATGCGTGGAGGTTGGTGGAAAGGGTCAGATCATTTCAGATCATTTTGGCTGCAATAGAAACTCTGGGGAAGAAAAAAAAAAACGGCACCAAGATGTATTTTTAGAAAGTCCCTGTAATACCTCTTTGCTTGACGTTCCCTTTGTGGCTAATGGCGATGCTAACCAGCACTTGTTGGGAGAGGAGTTTTCTCATCAAATTTATTGAGCTTTTTATGAGAGATGGAACACTTTCAAGTCTGGAGGGTTCTTCATCCAGTCCTATTTCCATAAGTGCTTCGCCTGCCAGTAGATCAGACACCTGTGCCTCTCTCACTCTCTTTCTGGCTGAAGCTTCGAGTGGCCCTTGCCAAAGTGTCGGCTAGACTTCCGACAGTACCTACACTGTTTTAATTGATTGTGCTTTAAGAAAAAAAAAAGGGTTTGTGCATGAATCTGTCGCAATTAGAGTTTATTTTGAAAGACTGCAGATACCTGTCGATAGCTTATTAGGGATGAATGCTGTTTGAGGTGTTTTGGTTCCTGAACAGTCATGAAGCCTGTATTTCATGCCAGTTTTGATTGTGGATCAGGATAAGCTAAATTCCTCCATTAATCTGTTGCGGTGTCGCTGTTGTCTTAACTCTAATCACCGTCTTAACACACCGTATATTATATTCTAAGCGTACGCTTTGAGTTTGTGAGTTTGTTACACGGTAACCAAACGGTTTCCTGTCTTACACCTGTTTATCCTGGTCATGGTTTGGGGAGGGTTTGTTTGGATCCTAGATGGCACTTTACTGAGCACACGAGGAAACGCGCCACTGACGCAGACCCTGGTCCATTGCAGGGCTTTTGAGCCCCAACCTCAACACTATATACATACATACTATATATACACTATACTCATCTTTATACATTACTAACCGTGTACCGTGGCTTATTATTTAGTTTTTAACAATCAAGATGCTTATGCATAGTATTCAGTAGTATACAGTATTTAACACAGTGCATTTTGTATATACATATATGTAATCTCATTTCAGCGGCACATAAAAAGCAATGAGATATTAGAGAGCAAGTGAACAGTTGGTTCTAGTAGTTGACATCTTAGATATGGGAGAAATGTTCAGGCTTAAAGACCCGAGCGAGTTTATGGCCAGAGAATCTTCCTGCATATGTCATGTTCCTCTGTGAACTGTTTTTGCAGTGTGGCATGCCGTATTATCCTGCTAATAGAGGCATCTGTTATTATGGGATGTCAAAGTAACAGCTACACCAAATGCCAGGGTCCAAGGTTTCCCTGCAAAGGAAACTCTCTTGCAGAGCTTTCAAGAGATCCAGTTCCAAAATCCCAAACAAGGCGACACTTGCAGAGCAAAATCATTTTACAGGCAAAACCTGGAGAGGACCAAGACGCAAAGTGGGCCCATCATTTTAACCTTGTGCATTCATGCTTAATTTACAGTTTGGTTCATGACAACCTGCATGACCACGGGTCCTGGAAGTTTTAAGAATCTAGTTGTATCACTAGACAGCTGTTCCAAATGAAAGTGGCTGTTAAAAGACTGAAATTATTTCATTATCCAATTGTGCTCTCTCTCTCTCTCTCTCTTTTATGCACAGAAACTTCACAGTCTGAAAGTCCTAACCAGCCCAGTGAAGGGGACGTTAAGGACCAGCCAGAAAACGGTAAGTCTCTATGACTTAATTATCCGGGAATCTGTTGAGTTCAGGACCATTTTTATCATCTAGTCATGACAAGTTAACGTTCTAAAGTAAACCTAATTTTCGTGAGCAGTGTATTGACCTCGTTACTGATAATGTTGACAGCAGATATGAGGTGCTTGCCTAAATATACAATGGAATAGGATTCATCTTTAAACTTTAGACTGATTTTGGTTAATGATGGACCTTCTGCTCAGTAGACTGGGGTGGCCTAGTGGTTAAGGTACTGGACTATGGACCAGAAGGTCCAGGGTCCAAATCCCACCTCAGAGTGTCACAGTTGTGTCCCTGAGCAAGGCCCTTAACCCACAATTGTTTGGATTGTAATAAGACTGTATTAAGTGTAAGTCGCTCTATGCTAAAAGACATAAATGTGGATCACTGCAAATGTAGTCCTGTAATATAACTGATGCTCCACCAAAGACCTACAGGCTTATATATCAAAATAGTATGTCGTGTTCTTGGTGTCTAGGTCTTATTTGGTTTGACTATGAAACTAACCTAAGCTCCCTTTCACCCATAAGACGTCTGTAAAATATTCATCAGTGTTTACAAACCGGGCGGCACGTTGGGTATCACTGACTCTTCAAAGCAAGAAGATTCTGGGATCAGTTCCCAGGTGGAGTGGTCTGGTTCCTTTGTGTCGAGTCTGCAAGTCCTCCCCATGTCATTGTGGGTTTACTCTGGCTTTCTCGCACAGTCCAAAGACATGCGTTGGGTCTCCGTGTGACCAAATAGGCACCGGCTCTCTCACGACCCTGTTAAAGATGGATGATAAAGCGGATAAAAAGTGAAAGAATGAATGGTCAGAAGCACATGTCTGGATAGCTGGAGCTATACACACACATCAGCTAATGAACAAGTTAGGCTATCACACTAAAACGTTTGGTCTTCTTGGCTGGGAATGAAAAACAATGGCATTGTTGCAGTCAGGCTTAGTTACATTGTTACGCTTTGACTTGGGTAAATGAAGAGAGCGCTTATCCTGTCCTGACCTATAAAAAAGATCTCAGCATGTGTCTCATGGCTGGAGTATAAAGCATATCTCAGCACTTGCGTAGGACAGGCCTGGTGTTGTTACTGTACGCCTGCGTGTGTTGGCCCAGCATGTCCAGAGCTAGTGTTTACCCAGATTAAAAGACACACAGATTTGCATCTGTAGTTCACCCATCCCATACTTTCTCTCTTCATCTGGTGCTGCTTTCATGCACATTTACTTACCACTCATATACTGAATGCATAAACACTATTTCTATTTATTGATCCATTTAACTTATTAAATCTCTGACAAATCATGTGCATCTGACTGTCGCTTGAGACTTTCTACTCGTAAACGGCCAATCCCAAGCCGGACGAAGCACTTTATCGTCAGTGCTACTGTAACAACAACAAATCCAATAGTAGTAAATAACCATCCATTAGATTTATGTAGAGCTTTTTCCAATCTCAACGTTCAACATTCCCAGTGAGCTTCAAGACCTTTTGTGAAAATCAAATGTCCTGGATATGAAGTATGTACGCTGCTCACAAAATAGGGGATATTTTATTATAGGGGCTATTCATTTTGTAATACCCCATCATTTTTGTGAGCAGGATATTTCCAGTAAGAATTTTAGATTTGTCTTTCCAAGGGATCGTGGCCATCACATGAAATACAGTGAGTGATGGAAACTGGGTAATGTTATGTCATTTCAACAATCAGCAAAAGTACAAAAACAAGAAGGTCAAGATCGAATCATTGTTTGTTTGTTTTGTTTTACTTGATTACTTGGATATAATATTACAAAGTTTTCTTTACAATCAAGTCAGTGACAGTTCCCACAGAGTTGCTTTTTCCTATTTTTTGACAGCTACCAAACGTCAGGTTCTATAGATCCAACCATTGCCTAAGTTGTCACTTTTGGGTACAGATGGACGTGCCGGGATGAGAGCTCAGACTGCCCTGTTCTCTGTACTGCTGCAGCCACCCATGATTGTTGTCGCTCTGATTGAAAGGGGAGAAAGAATGCAATCCCTCCCACCCACATTCAGGGCCACTTATCCCCTCTTGAACTCCTGACTATGGATGACTCTGGTATTATTTCTAGAGCCCTGGAGAGCTGTTCATTCTGTACAGCTTACCGTTGGCCCGTCATCCATGTTCAGTTTTGTTCTATTAACTTTGCGCTGTATTGACATACGTTTTCAGAGCGGTGGCCAGTTAACACTGTTGCCACCCAGTTCCAGAGATCCCAGGTTCTGTCCTGTATCGAGTTTGCATGTCCTGCCTGTGGGTTATTGCTAGGTGTTCCCGTTTCAACCTAGATTCCAAAGCCTCCTTGGTCCTGTTAGGAATATCCAGTGATGCAAATGTGATGTTAAATAAAGAAACATTCTAGAGCACTTTAAAGGCTTCCATGATCAACAGGATGGTGATCAAAGTAACATTTCTTATGCTTTATTAAAAGTTTTATCCGGACTTGGGCCATGGTGACTATCTAAGGAACACTGGGCACCCTTAACAAGGTTTCACTTCATTCCCTGGCATCACACTTTTATTTATTCACACTCTTTCACAGCTAGGGGATATGTAGAGTAGATACAGTACAATACAGTAGGTGGGAGGAACCAAAGCCCAGTGCACTTATGCACTGTAAGTGGGCAAAGTGGGTTTGGTGGAAGTTTGTAATTCTTTTGTAATTAATAGGCTGAATTTTCCCTGCACTTTATATATGGCCACATCATGTGTTAAGAGTGCTGCCATTTTTCTGATTAGGAGTATTATTTGCTGACTATTAGCTTTATGCTCGTTTCATTTACATTTCATTTACTCTGGTCTCAAAATCTACTTCGGACTCGATGCCAAACCTCTCAAGATTTGAAATCTGACACGGTTTTACATGCACAGCATTTAGCAGACACTCAGTCTTTACAAGTGATGGTGGCTTACAGTGTACAGTCCAAGCTGATTGTGGATTAAAAGCCTTGGTCGAAAGCCCAACAGCAGTGCTGAGACTGTAAACTCTGGATCCTCTGGTCCAGTTCCTTAACTGTTGCTCCACCGTATATATTAGCTTCTTCTTGATTCATGATAGTTAATTGTGGGTTGAAAGTGAAGCACATGTCTGAAGGAAAACGTAACTGGACGTGCTGTGAGAGTTCTGTTCAAGTCTCAAAGCAACTGAGAAATAAAAGCCCTAGCTCCTCCCTGTGTGTGCGTATATATATGTGTGTGTGTGTGTGCGTATATATATGTGTGTGTGTGTGTGTGTGGACACAGCTGGGAGTTATTATCCATGTTAAGATATAGAGCGCCCCTTCCCTTACCCCTGCGTCTCTATATGAGGTACTCATTTAAATGGCCTTGGTGAACTCTGCTGTACATATGCACTCTATACTGGAGCTCCGATGACGCAAGCACTCTCTCTCTCTCTCCCCTTCTCTTTCGTTTACCATGTCTCTTACCCCTCTGTTCTCTGTTTTCTCTGCTCCATTGCGTCATCCATCCTTTTCCAAGTAATTGTGCTTCTCAGTACTACCCCGTGTTATTGCTTTTACAGTATGTGTACAGCTGCATGGAAACTTTGACTCCGTACCTCCTTTTGCCTCTTCCAATAACGTATTTCATCTTTTATTTTTTTTTTCTTTCTGCTGTCCTTGTCTTAACCCAGTCACACACATAGCATTTCTATTCTCTCTTAGAACCTCTTACACAATCTCTGATGCATCAGTGTGGCTCTCTGGGACTACAGAGCTCGAGCTAATGTCAGCACTTTCAATCCCAATGAGCCGCAAATATCCCTTGTCTCATGCTTCATTCCACCTTTTTATCTACAACGTACCTCATCCGTATGTTATATGCCTCCGATTCATGCCCGTCACGGCTACTCTCATTACTATTGTGGGCTTTTTATGTTTTTTTTAGCATCCAATGAGGAGCACAGAGAAGCATTTAAGAACTACATCAGCCTTTTTTTTATATTCTTCATCTCACTTTTGCTCCACTGCAGAAAGAGAAAGTTGTAGATGTGGGAAACATTCTATGGCTCGGTGTAATATTCCGCGTGTAGATCATTGTGAATTTGATGAGTCTTAGTGAAATTGATAACATATGACTTGCTAATGGAGGCGTCAAATAAAGCAATGAGCAAACAAAAATTTTGGATTAAGGTCCAGTGACTGGGAAGAACTCAAAAGTACACAGAACTCTGTCATGCTTATGAAACTAGTTGGTCGTAACGTTTGCTTTCCTCCGTGGTGCATAATGCTTTAATTAACAACAAAAAGATGGGTGAATTGTGGCCATGAAGACGGTCAGCAACAAGACTCAAATAAATTGATTGGTATTAAAGCATGGCAAAAAGCGTCACGTTTGAAATATATTACTAAAATTATTAAGGTACCACAAACAGGATATCGGTGCAGTAACTAACCATGAATTAGATTAGTATTCATCTAGCTCTGACACTGAGCGTGTAAAATGAATTAAACTTGGTATTGTGTAAGCCGGAATTATACTGATGAATAAGTAAATTACCACATTATAGATGACGTAATTTATTAACATTTGCTTTTTAAATCAATCCAAAGAGAAGTAACGCGCAGTAGGTAAGCACTTGTGCATTAAGCCACAAAGCTGGCCAACTCGATACAGCTTGAACAGAGGACAAGGCTACATGGCAGGGGAACCACCATGGTCACCACAGTATTGGGCTTTGCAGTAGGTAGAGTCAGTGAGAGTCAATGAAATGTGTCAGAGTAGAGTGGAGTGTGTATTGAGTTTAAATGTATTGAGTGAGTGCCCGTGTTTTGGATGCTTCAGTGGCCAGCAGCAGTGGGATGACAGAGATCAGGGTCCAGGTCAGCTGCTCTCCGATCAATACAGACAGTAATTGGGGCCACCAAGCTCCCAGTGGCCCTCAGAGAGCCTGTTGTATCCGGAGACATCACACCTGCTCATCTAACTCTCTCTCACTCTCACACACACACACACACACACACACACACACACACACACACACACACACACACACACACACAC